>NTHP01000853.1:66911-90224 GCA_003416845.1 Oplegnathus fasciatus | reverse complement strand
TGGACACAAAGCATATAAATAGTACTTTATCACAGCAAATTCCAAGAAGCGGCTACTTTTTAACATAAAGATAAACAGCTTCCTAAAGCAGGTAAAATCCTCACCTTACAGATCAAGAATAAAGTCCTTAACATCTGCCTTATTTTTGACTTGAATCCATGAAACCGACCACTAATCCAGTGATTCTAAACAGTGATCAGATTTTGAAATGGTCACAACAAGCTGTGAATTACATACTCTCTGCTTCATTACCCTTAAGGAAAAACCAATGCTTCACTATATGTGATGGTGATGTATTAAACTTATCGCATGCTAAGGGAATAAAAAAAAAAAAAAAATTTATTTAAAGGTGGGACTTTGGTTATCATTTAGACGACTGCAACAGAAATATGACGATTAAGATATCTTCAATTAAGACACCTGATTAACTTTATTTGGGGTCTCTTAAACAGCCATTTTCTTACAGCATTTATTAAAAATACTTCAATTCTTTGAGCACTGCTTGGCTTTAGTGGCAACATGGTTGCCAAATAAAAACAGACAAAGACATATTTCTGTCTCAGAGTTCATATATGTTCATATAATTTACTTTTTATAAGATGCTGCATAGGATGTATTATACCCCGGAGGAAATGCATATGTTTTGGTCTTGTGACCTTGAAACGGAGATAAATATTTTACCCCTGCATCATGATATATCGCTAAATCCTCGACTTTGTTTATCAGATACTAATAGACAATAGACTTTATCATATCATACAACAAGACAAAGATTAAAAACCGTCCTTAAAAAGTGGTTGTTTGCATTTACTGCACAGGACATTAGAACCACAAACACATAAAGACAATAAAAAGGTAAAACACCACAGAGGAAGAGCAAATGTAAAGAGGAATATACCAATATGTGATGGTGATTGTGGCAGAAATGGTTGGTTGAGATGCTGTGATTAAACATGTTCCTTTGTTAAATGAGGAGGTCAAACTTTGCCCTGCAGCAGCAAAGTTTCAGTGGAGGTTTCACAGTTGACACAACAGGCAGTGACACTCACCCGCCGTGAGTGACGACGCCCTTGTACCTGATTGGACTGTTTAAGAGACGAAGACTTGCAATTGCCTCCTTCCAGAACGGACTAGCCAGGAGAAACACAAACAGAAACCCCTTTGTCTGAGCTTTGGTCAGGTGTTAGCTGAGGTGTTCACAGAGCTTCACAATCAGGAGGACCATGGGAGAATCAGGAAGTGGTTTGACTGTGTGGACCAGACAAGTCCAGCGTTGACAGTTCATTTGAAATAATTTAATCAAAGTGAGATTTTATTTCTACCAATATGCACGTGATATACTGGAGATGAAAATAAGTAAAAATCTATATTCCAACTTTCATTTTCATTCCCATGTTTAAAAATGCATCTTTACTACTGACATTATAATCCAAGTGTAATCCACTGACATAATTTGAAATGTACTCCAATGCATAATCCTGACATTTTTAAGATACAAATTAATGTGAAATATACTTTTGGAGCTTCCATTGTCACTTAGTAAGACTTCATAAATGACAGTGGATCTCTCAGGTAGTGATACAGCTGAATTGTTGCATGTTGGACATCAGGAGTAAGACAGCTCTGTTTACACTGGTGGGATAAAGCTAATCTTGGCTTTATCCCACCAGTTTCTAATTTTGAACAAAAATGACAGATTTTCAGAAACCAGGCTTTGAGTAAACCTGCCTGTTCTCAAATGAAAATGCACAAAATGAAAAACATACTAAATTCACATTATATCACATTATACATATTTAATATATTACACCTGAGGATATTGCTCATTGTGAGCCACTTCTGTTTTAACTGTAATTTTGACTGCAATGATGTGTTCAAAACAAGAAAATGTAAAATAAAGAGCAACTCCACCAGTTTTACAAACAAAGGTCAGTTTACTAGTCATGGTTAGTACTGCTCAGCCTGTGAACAGTTGCATAATGTCTTCTGTGGCTCTGGAGGAGCTTTGTCAAGTCTGAGAAAATAACCCTAGTGATGTCATCAGGGTTATTTCAGCTTGGACAAATTTATAACAGAACGCCTGTGTTACAAGCTGGAGGTGTGGAGTTAAGACGTGGGCGTCAACCAGGCAGTAAGGGTCCAAAGAAAAGATGCTATTGGAGGCATTGTGGGAAATAAAGCGTCTTTGGACCTTATCAGGATATCCCGACCTCTGCTCCATCAGTCTGACCATTTTCTTTTTTAAATCTGTGCAAAACTAAATTGCTGGAGCACCCCTTTAATTTTCCCTTACATCATGTGCACACAAATGAGAAATTTCAATTTGATTGATTTCAATTTAACATTTGGAGCTGTAGACTTCCAAACCTCATACTGCTTAATGTTAATGTTGTTAAAAAGAATTATCATTACATATGATTATACCATGGATATGGACATACATTCATACCATGTCCATAGAGAATTGCCCCACTGTACAGTACTCCTCTTGGTTTCTTGGTTGGAGTAGTAAAGGTTGACATTGACAGTGACTTACAACCACTTGGGGTGCCAATGCTGGAAATGTTCAAATTACATGCATAACACTGAGACCTACAATAAAGAGTCGCTTTACTTCAGTTAGTTAAAAATGTTGCTTACAGCTCCATTGTTCTGCACCTCCAGCTTTCTTTGTGAAACGATGAGTGTAACTTGATTCTCAGGTGTTTGGGAATGATTCTCACCTTGGGTCTGTCAAATTTTTCCCGGTCATTATTTGCCTTCTGTGCCTTCTCAGCCAGTTTCTTCTGCATCTGAGGACCTCTTCCGAAGAAGATGTAGTTGACAAAGGCATATTCCAGCAGAGCCAGGAAGACGAACACAAAGCAGCCCATCAGGTACATGTCTATAGCTTTGACGTAGGGGATCTTGGGCAGAGTCTCTCTTAAATGGGTGTTGATGGTTGTCATGGTCAGGACAGTGGTGATTCCTGGAAGAAAAAAATAAAAAAATAAATTCGAATCACTGTGTTGCAAATGTAAAAAACTAACCTCAAACATGGTCATGAAATAATACAGATGCAGTCCTCCAGAGACAACTTTCAGCACAAACTTGATGTTAAACCATGAGACAACTATCCAGAGACAGTTAACTTGCTCATGTCACTAGAAACAATCGGTGTCTTTTGTTGATGAAAAGTGGTTGATCAAATACGATTTTAGAGCTTCACTAATAGATATAATAGCTTTTTAATATTTAGTGTAGAATTATTATCTCGGGCATTTATTCTTTTGTTCTGTAATTTAATCTCTAGTCGTGTTACCGTGTCTGTAGAACAGCCTGTGCTTTATCAGTGCCACAGTGGCATGCTGAAACAAAAAAAAAATCTCCTGTGGCCCAAAAAGCATTTTCTCCATAGACCACCATTATAAAAGAGACGTGTGTAAAACTGTTGACAGGACACCTTGAACTGCAAACAAGGTCAGTTATTTAAATTATTAATTCTTTGTAGTATGAATTTTTAAGGTTTTATATTTGTAAAACTTTTCTAGAACCTAGAAAAGTGTTTTTTAATGTGTGTGACATCAAGCCGATGTAAAAATCTATTGGCTGAATGGGAATGCATGGGGGCGGAGCCAGACACCGTGGCAGCAAAGCAGGAAGTAAGAAAACTTTTTTGGCTTGGACAACCTATTTTGAACCAAGTAATCACGAGTCTATTGATATCAATACTATGTCACTTCGATCAAAGGAGATTGTTCTGGTGTGAATTTAAATGATTTACTAACCACGACAGACCTCCATGAGAAGAAAATCCAGCTTGCTAGGCTAACGAAAGTCTCTTTAAGAGTTTCTCTAATTACAATTTTAATTTGTGTAGCATTACAGGGGCTAAAATGAAGATAGACTCATAAGAAGGCTATTAACTCATTAAGAGAAAACACTGTATTTTTCTCTCAGGGTCTAACCATGAGTCATTTTCATCAGGTGCGGGTACAGACATTTCCATCAAACCTGATTATAACAGTTAAAAAAAGGTCAAAAACAAGTAAAAGCCTTCAAGAGTGTTCAGATGAAAGTTCTTGGATGCCTCTTCTTGGTAAGTTTGAAATTACTTCGCTTGGATAAGCAGAAAATGCTGCACTATATGGTTTACAGCTCATGTAGCATACAAGGGGTGAACAGACTCAGCAAATACACAATAAACAGCAGTGTAGTAATTCTCTCGATAATGTGCACCATCAACAATAAATGTGTCTGTGTTGTTTTTGTGTCTCTTGGACGGCTCACCAACCTGGACGGTGTGTCTATTTCTGTCGACTCAGGCTTACATAATTAAAACAAAAATGTTGCACTGTACAGTACTGTATGTGTGGGGGTGTCAAGAGCACTGTGGGTTTATGGCATCGATTTCTGCAGAACAAAGGGAAGAGCAAGAATCTAAACTCTCTCAGAGCTCAGAGGAGACGGTTACTCAACAAATCCCAGAAATAATATCCGTGCAGTAATGCGGTGTTTACTGTTGTCTTTGACATTACATCAGTAGAAAGTACAGGGACAGATTAGGAAATGATAATCATAGATGACATCTTGTAGATGATTACTGACCGTTTGCTAAACCACTCCCCCGACCAGCGATTGTCCAATCATAGCCTTAGCAACCATAACTAGGCACAGCGGGTCTGTCAAGTTTTGGATTTTTTTTCCGCTTATTAAAGCAATGTGCATGGGGCTGTAGCAAGAATGATATTTTGCATTTGAAGAGTTTTGACATTGGATTAATTAGCTAGCTAAGGCCGATAAAACCTGCCAACGACAATTGTCATCAAAATTAATGCTGGCCGGCTAGCTATGAGAAGCCTGTTTTTGTCTACCTCTTTTTGATTTTTGATTTCAAGGACACGTTTTTTCCAATCACTAAGAATTTTGGTGATAGATTTTCCACCACCGCTTAGAAAACTGTCAATTACCTGATATACTCAATCTACACACCTTGATGCTACAGTGAGACTCCAAGTAAAAACACATACAGTATGATACAACGTCATTTTCCACTGCTCATATATATAGCCTGATAGGTATCCCTGCAAATTTAGTTTTCCTCAGGATACTCATACCACCATAATGGCAGAGTGAATGGAATGCTATAGTTTATCATCACATAGACAGTGATTGAATTTGGATAGTACAGTAAGTGTAAATGCTTTCTGACTGCATCGATCTCACAGTGTCTCAGACAGTGGTCTTCTCAATGAGGAGGCATTACAGCAGACGAACCGTCCCCTGACCCCTGAACAAGTCTGACCATGCTGAAGTGCTTCCAAATCTAGCTGCTCACCAGGCCCCTCAAAATGTACTACGTTCATCTTTAAATCACCGTGACTACACAACTGAGATTTAATGAATGCTGCATTAACGTGCTCTTTCTTACACAGTCAGTACTTTGCATGCATAGATGCTGAATGAGGATTTCCATTAAGGCAAATATTCCAGCAGAAATCAATGCAGTTAGGGATGGCAGGGTGTTTTCCAGTGGTGAACTGAGCCTTGTATTTGTTTCAGTCCCAGAGGCCAGTGGAAAGTGTGAGCCTTAGATCCAGTTCAGTCTCCTGTTACACCACAGAGCAGCAGCCTGAAGCAGACTGAAAGGAAGCCATGATAAAACGCTAATTTCAGATCTGATATGAGCTATTCACATATAACTAAAGTGTGGGATGAATTCACCAGTAGTGCTCTGCATGCATTTGATATGAAACCGTCTTGATACTTGAGTGTAATGTCACATCACAATCTTTTTCCTCTTTATCCACTACCCTGTTTTTGATACTAGTGCTGATGTGATACCTGGGTTTTGGTGCTGACATCAAAACAATGACTTTTTTGGCTTAATTTGAGTAATGTATCTACAAATCTTCTTTTTTCCATTCAACAAAAGAGGTAAACTTCTCAAATGTTAAATGTTGTCTAAAAACAAGGGCACACACAAACTTTGCTTAAATGCAGTCAAAATGTGTCTTCTGGTATGGCGCTGAGCTGAGCCGACACGAGGACAGTAGCTCCCTGGCTAACACACTCAAGTACACATTTAGCTTGTGATAACATTCATTTTTCATTTTCAAAACATTGCTGGTGCCTCTTTAGACATGTCTGGAAAGGCCAAGACTAATAATTCAAAGAACAGACCAGGAAACCCATCTGAAGAAGCCCTCCATGATGGCTACTGGAGAAATATTAACCATCTGGAAATATACCATATACCTGGCTGAAGAAATCAACATATTATCACCTTGTTAGGTTGTTGTGGCGAAAAGTTGCTTATTTACACATTCAGAAGACACCGAGCAACATTAGCAGTCATTTTGAGTTGTTTTCCTGACCATCTGACGAATGTAACTCCAATATTCACTCTCCTTTAGCTCTGTTTTGGTCTCCACCAACTCCTAAGAAATATCTGTCTTTTTGCTAAACACTCCACTATGTTCATCAGCTAGTCTCTAACTGTGTCTATATACTGTTCGGTGCTGGGCAAGTGGTGTATAGTGGGTCTATCAGAGCTGTTTCACTGAAAAGAGGTTGATGAGAGCCATGAGAATGAACCAAAACAGTGAAGTTGCGGGCCAAAACCAAAACAATTAACTGAAAGAGGCTAAATACCTCCACATAGTTAAGGGGGACTGCAGATTTGGGTGATAATTCTCTGTGGATTTGTTACTACGAGCGGCATCTTTCTCATTACACACAGTCATTTGATCCATTGTTAATATAAAATATTTATTGGTGCAGCTTTAACTCCAAACACTATTACTCAGGCCTTAAAATGTATGGTGAACTTTTTCCAACTATGGAGTCAAATAATAATAATAATGATAATGAAGGAAGTTAAACTTGGTCCTCATTTTGCTACGAACCCCTGAGACTCCACACTACACTAACAGTAGAAAGGAAAGAATCACTTCCAGTCAGTTTGAGAAACATAAATAATTGGAAAGGTCAGATCCCTGGTTTATATCCTCTGCTGGCCAATAATATCCAACCTATCATCCTCTCAGGTCACAGCACGGTAAATTACATGAACTTGACATGATCTCCCAACAAACGCTCCATCTACTGTACAGCGTCTCTGAGGGGGAAGAGAGGCCATCAATCATAAATGTACTTCACGTAGCAACACAGTCACATTTTCTGCTGTGTAGCCATCCATTCAGAACGTCCCCATTACCTTCCACTTGCATGCCATCTCTTTCATTTCTTTCTCTCTCCTGTTTTTAATCTGTCCATTACTACCTGTGTGCGTGAGATGGTGTACAACGATGGTAAAGTATTGGCAGATTGCTAGTTTAAGTGTTTAGGAAAAACAGGAAAGTGTAAGAGGAGATCTGCAAATCACATTTTGAAGAGAGAAGTGGAGTTGGAGCAGAAAAATCACCCCCCTTTGGGAAAAAATAGTGTAACATAAAAGTGAACATAAAAGTTAGAAAGTCATTTCGTCTCTTTTGTAATTTTAAAAATGAATATATTGAATTTCAAGAAAACTGTTTCAACTGGGGGGAATTCTGAAAGACTGGTAATGTTAAAATATGGTGATCTGCTGGTGTCCTGGTTTTTATAAGACAGTAAATCGAAACATTTTCCGTCAAAACTATAACGCTACAACAATTTTAACCACCAGCATCAAAATCTAAAACTACAGTAGCATCTCATGAGCTCAACAGCGTTATGTTATATCATTTCAGAGGATCTTGAAAGTGTTGTTTAATGGAATTGTATGCACATGGCAGACCTCTGGTTCCCTCATTTATAGCATTTAAGAGGAAAATGCTGAGAAATACTTAACTAAAACTCGTCTGATCAAAAGATCCAAGTCACTCTTTAGAAGAATAAAAGTTAAAAGGCTTTTATCTTTCTGCTCATTTCAACAGAATATGTCAGACTGTGACATAAACACTGTTGCCCTACCCTCTCCATAAAGCACCCATGGAGTGCTTTGTGAAACACTCAGAAACACTGAATTGGTAGCATCACATGATATGTGAATTTTTAAGGATCCAAATTAGTTTTTTTCTTAATTTCTGAACATGAGTGTTCCTTGATTCCCAGAAAATCCAGCTTCAGCCATGTTTACCATCATTCTCGGTGAAACAGCAGGGTCTCTACCTTGATGATATCATAGTTTGTAGCTTTGGTCACTGTGCACAAGCCTGCAGGCCCAAACTATGAAACACAAGACATCTGACTGAAGGTGAAACTACAGAGCTGAGGTCAGTCCACTGCACGGGACACATCATACCTAATGCAACTCTGGCAGCCGAGGCATCATAATTTATCCAGAACGACACCCAGGATAGGATGGTGATGAGGATGGAGGGCATGTACGTCTGCAGGATGAAGTATCCGATGTTTCGCTTCAGCTTGAAGCTCAGAGACAGTCGAGGGTAGGCACCTGCAGGAAAAGACAGCGAAGAAGAAAAAGCCCTCTTTAATTCAAGAGGAACGTGGGAATGTCTAGCGCTTTGTTTTGGTTCCTATGACGATGGCTTCATGAACTGGTTTCATTACCATGGAAACAAGCAAGCGTGGTTCAAATTGCAAATCATCTTGTGAAACTTGGCCTTGAGATTATCTGTGTGCAAACACCACGGTGCAGAACAAAATCTAAAATGTCTGTTTACAAACACACATATATAATGTTAAAGGAATAGTTTGACTTTGACTTTGAAAATACACTTATTCGCTTTCTTGTCAAGAGTTAGATGAGAAGATTGATACCACACTCACCCTGTACGATAAATACGAAGCTACAGACAGTTTAGCAGTTAGCTTAGCTTAGCATAATGACTGTAAACAGGGGGAAACAGGCTTCGCCCTTCACCCTCTGTCCAGTCTTTATGTGAAGCTAGTATTAAAGCTACATTTAGGCCAATCTGATGCTAGCTGTAGCTCCATATTTATTGTACAGACATGAGTAGTAACAATGTTAAACTATTCCTTTAACTTGACTAAAACAGACGTTTGACATTAATGGGCAATATTTTTATATAATTTACTGAATGAATGAATACATGCATGCATATTTTTTGCTTTATACTTCTCAGAAATAAGGACCAAGATCAACTTCATGACAGGTATAACTTTAACTGTTCCCAGAGTGGCACGTGTTTCTTGCTCATTTACATCTGAACAAGGCACAAGACTGTGGATGAGACCTGAAACTCTGTAGTCAGAATACAGTTTCTATCAACACTAGGCGACCTTGTTGCCCTATAATGTTCACTTCTGTAAGCTAGCTGACTAAACATACACCTGTGTTGCTCCCTGTGTGCTAGACCCACCCACTGAGAAGATGTTAAAAGCATCTGTAGACACCCCTGAGAGTTTATTTGCATTAAGATTTGACCCTGTTTGTAATGAGCTCTAATAGCCCTCTCAGTATTATCTGCTCAGAAATGCTCGGACAATATCCATCCAACGTGTCATTAATTCAGCTGTGGGAATTATCACTGTTCTAGCGCCTCTGAGGTTTAGTATTATAAGAGAATAATTCATGCTGTTGGCGCTCTTCCGCATGAATACATTACATTGCTGTAAGTACAGACCCCGTTCTTTTATCAAGATCTTGAAGAAATAGAAGGGTAATTGCCTCTCTATTATCACTCCCAGTTATGGTGTTATAGTGAGAGAGGTCACGGTATGATGCAAATCTTGTACTTAGGAAAGCCTGATGTGTACACGGACTCTTGCAGGACAACAAAGTACAGTAGAGATCCACTGATATTTGGGTGCCTCATGCGAAACTTTAAAGGCCCTGAAAACTTATTTTCTCAATCAGCGTCTTACTATGAGTGATGGGAGTCTACACTTTCACATGAGAAATTCTGTATTTGTTTTTCTCTTTTCTCGTTGGTTTGAAGTGGGCGGGGCTCAGCCGGAAAAAGGTGAGGTCATGAACTCCTGTGCACCAAACAGGATTCAGATACTTTTGAATTAAAATCTGTTGACAGTTGTTGGGTTGTTTGGCTACTGTCAATCAAATCGGATAAAACCACACCCACACAGTCCCGCTGAAGCAGATTAGCTGAGTTTTTGAGTGTTAAACACTTTGTAAATAATACCTAAAGATGATTTTAACTTTGATGTAGCTTATTTAGTCAGTTATTTAATGAATATTTAAGTTTTCAGTTGCTTTTAGGGCATGAAATTGAACATGAACACTGGTGCAGGGGGTTTTGAGTTGAGGAAAGTGTTTGATACATAAACAATTGCGTAGCATGCGGACAGCATTATTGTGAACTCACCTGTGGAAAAGACCACGTTCCTGGAAACCAGTTTGTAGTCGACTATGGAGAACTGAGGGAGCTCGATGCGTGTCACCCCGGTCACAGCAGTGTCTCCTCCTTTCCAATAGAACTCTATATCATCCGTTGTGTAGCCATCTGAACACACAGGCACACAGGAAACAAGGCAAGGTCTGAGAGTGATTCTTCTGAGTGGAAAAGCACTGAAAAGTGCGGCCGTCTCATTTTGTTGGAGGGCTGAAATTAATAATGTATTTTTATTTGCTTAATTGAAATCTGGGGGCCTAATAGCTACAGTTGATTTACAGTAAGTCCTATGAATCCCATAGACTCGGCTGGCTGTAAGTGCTGATTGCATGAGATGTAAATCTTCATGGGGATGTGTGTCACTGCAGGCAGACAGACTTATATCACATGCATGGGATCCATAACTGTCAATAGTTTTATGGCAGCACAGATAGCCAAACATGTCATCAAGACTGATGAAGTTGGACTGATAATTTCTGTGCTCTACTATGGAAATCACTGTCTGGTTGAAACCTTTCTGGATAGACACAGTAGCTCTAACCGGAGAGGGTGAAGCAAGCAATCTCAATGAGATACGACAGCTTAATAAATTGAAAGCAATTCAGCAGCTTGTGCAGTTTCTGTCTCCACGAGATGAGGAGTGTGAGAACTTTTTTTATGAGTATCACAGTGCTGTTCATATTTTTAAGGGATGAAAAAGTATAGCTGTCCGCTGTATTTCTTTACTAAGCACAAGATGTGGGGCTTAAACTTACAACTCTCAATTTCCAGAGTGCAGTTCTGTTCGTCCAGCGGGTATCTCCTCAGATCCATCATGCAGGCTGCTGTCGTCGTGATTCTGAATCAAAACCAAACCAAAGGAGAGGTACACGTTACTTTGTTGGCCTTGTTTTAAATGGCATGGTTTATCTATGAAGACACATTCTCAAAGCATAATGTCAAACAGAGGAAGACACACACAACAAATTATTACAGCAAGCTCAAACATCTTGCAGACATTCGTTATTATTTGGTTGAAAGTCAGACTCCCTGTCAATTACTGCTAATGGCACTTCCGGGCTTTTCAGTGCTGCAGTGTTATATTGGGAATCCAATCCTGAGCCGCAGTCCAAATAAACATATGAGACAAGTTATGCGATATGAGCTGATGGCGGTATTGGCATTATGTTGTGAGAATTGCAGCTTAAATGGCTTCAACAAAACAAATAAAACATTTAGCCACTTCATGCATCTTGGGCAGATTGGATAGCTATGTGATAACATAGAAGCCTAGAGTAAATGCAACCGATAATCATTAGTGATGGATTGCTGGCCAGTCGTTAAAAAAACCACCACGGGAGGTGGTGTGAGATGTTGAAAATGTGTAAATACATCAGTTTCTCCAAGATGCATGCGTATTCTTTACTGCTCCCAACTGGATCAGACTGGAGTGTGTAAAGGCAGAGGAAAACCAAGACTGATGGAGATGCATATACAGTATGTGTAAGTGTTAATAAAAGTGTATCGTATCTGGATTTTATCAGGATATGAGACAGATGAATGGCAAGTGTAAATGGGCCTTTAGCTGCAATCAATGCTTAAATCTGTCTTCAAGTAGTTGCTCCATATTTTCTTGCATAATACCCTACTGGAATGGGAATTAATGGAGATTATATCAGTCATATGCGGGAAATTCTCATATAATAGCCGGTATTGAAATAATAAGCGGGGCTGTGGCTAGCATGAACCAAAAAAAGGCCTGGTAAAAAAACAGCATAATCCAGCATAATGTCCATTTCCACAGCACTAATTTAACTGGGGAACAGTTAATGCACTAAGGTAAATAAAAGCCACTATTTGGGAATTTATGGTAACAACAGTGCTCACCTGAGGCCGTAGAGAACAGTGCCATCCGGGTGTAGTCGAATCATACGGTTCTTAACAGTGACGCCGTGAACAAAGGACTTCTTGTCATTGAGGAAGTAGGTATCTGGGACCCAGAGCTGGTCTGCTACTCTGTTGTCCAGTGTCAGGTTGAGAGGGATCCCTGCATAGGCCAGTCTCTTATCTCTCCAATACTGCTGGAAGTACATAGTCAAGGTGTAGTCCTGTAGGGAGTAAAACAGCATAATGTAGTTATACTCAACAATAAATAAGAGTCAGAGAAATGCAATTAGACCATATGGCGGATACGGTATAAATAAAGTAATTTTGTTTCAGACGTTTGCAATTTCTTCAGGCCAGTGTTGCCGACATTGTCCAAACTGAGGCCAGACTTTCTTACAAGGTTATCAATTTAAACGCTGAATTTCTGCAGCCCAGAGCTTGGGATGGATTTTTTGTAACAAAGGTGATATTTATAGAATTGTCAAACAACTCTGATTCTCATCAGTCTGCCCTGGGTGACCATATTTCAAGCCCTGTCTCAACGAGAAACCCCTCTCAGCTGTTCTGTGCACAAAACTGGCACTAGCCCTCAGACTATAGATTTCCATTACTGCAGGCACAGCATCAACGACGGGTTTCAGCTTAGTGACTGACCACTTTTACCACCATGCCAACACTACACTGCATATCTCAAGTACAAAGATAGATAGATAGATAGATAGATAGATAGATAGATAGATAGATAGATAGATAGATATATCATTACATATTACCAGCCATATATGCAATGACATGAGGCTATTTCAATAATTTATTGGGCGTTCATTCGCAGCTAGCTCCACAAGTGGATCCATCAAAACACAAAAGCTTTTCCAGGCTTTTAATGGAGCTCTTTACTAGCTCACTTGGCTTTGTTCTGCTGACTAATGTTCTCTTAAATAAATAAGCAGGTCTCAGGAAATAAACAAAAACTTGGCCCGTGCTGAAAATGCCTACATTTCAATCCTCTGGTGCAATAGCATACTCACAATAAAGTGTTCAAAAAAGCCTAGATTTCCTTTGGATATAAAAATCGATACCGGTACTTCTTTTTTCACACGGCACTAATTATTACGACGAGTTAGTCTGCGTAGCTCCTCACCTCGGAAACTGCTGACCTCATTTTGACAAAATAAAGAATTGCATTATTTTTGTTGATTCTCTCATTACAACAGCACACATTGGTGCAAAGGGGCAGCTGCATCATGCACAGCTGACAAACTGTAGACTTGTTTCGTGCTTGGAATGAATTACACTATGTGATTTGACTGACAGTATAATATAATATAATATTGATTCCTATGAATAATTCAGTGTGTACAATCAGAAGACGTATTTATTTTCCTACCCTATGTTAAAAAGTTTCCCCTAGTCAATGAAAGAGTGTGGGTTTTCATCCATTTAATGGCCTTTTTGTTACATGCCAGTTAAAAAATGATGATATTCCTGACCACATTTCTCCTGAATCTGCATTTTTTCAAGTTGTCAGAGTAGGTGTAGGTTCAGTAATAGTTAATGTAATACAATATGTTTCCAGAAAATCCCCGGCTTGAGACTTGGCTGTTTTATTTTTTGAGTGTCTTTAGAGATGTCTTCGCCCTCCCAGTTCTCTCTCACCCCCTGTGAACAGAAGATGCCCTCATTACGCTCTCTCCCACGCGCAGCAGAGGTGTGGGCTGGGTGAATCAGCTTTACACAACAGCTCTTACACTACAGAGAAGGTGCCATCTTCCAACCCTCTCACTCAACGTCTGGACCACAACTATTTTAGTCTGTTTTAGATCTTCAGATCCCACCTCTTGTCCTTGACTGCCTTGAACATTGCTTTAGCATCTCAGAAACAAAGCTGTACGCACTCTCACTGTACACACTGTACAGTACGCCCTCCTGCTCTCAGTTCCCTGTGTAACCTGCAGGGTCCCACAGGGCTCTATTCCAGGCCTCAGTGTATTCCCCACAGAGGGTTTTCAGTCTGTGTACAGGGAGACACCCTCTGGCAGCCACACTGGAGGTCAGGGTTGCCAACTCTTGTCCAATGAAAGGTACTGGCTGCTAAAAAAGTTGCTCAAGTGCTGGATTACGTCATACCCTAATTCACTTGTGAAAATATTTGCACCAGCCAGCTGTTTTTAGCAAAAATAGCTAATATCTTCACCATAATTAGACCTGTTAGGCTTTCTATAAAGCTTCCTTTATGTAACACATCTTCTTTACAACTAAAACACTTCCTGTTTTAATTCATTTTGGATTTTTTTTTTGGTAAAGGCTTTTACGCTTCTTTGTTCACGTGCTCTCTAAAGCACTTTAATTTATTTTAAGATTATTACTACTGGCTTTGCATAGGTTACACCTTTAACTGCTGTAAAAGTTTGTTTTCTTCAACACCACAACAGAATCAACATCAAATGTATTTCATAATATAAATAAGGACATTTCATTGTGATCTCCTACAGTAAGTACACTTCAAAGAAAACACTCCCACTAAAATACCAGCCACATACAGTAGAACTAATAATATCAGCCAATACAATAGAGGAGGTCGGGGTGGTGGAGGGAGCTGCGGCAGCAAACGTTGGTGGCATAAGCATATCAGCAGAGTCATAGTGAGAAGTGTCAGGTCAGCCGATAGCCACACAGCTGGTGAATGAGCCAGCGATTGTGAAGCATGAATGAAAGAGCTGATGCCAATCAGCTAATGAAAACGTGACCTCAGCGCACTGCCTGAACTAATGCTTCGCTCCGTTTACAATTACAATTACAAAAACTGAATTTTGCAAAACGCTAACAATATATGGTCATATCAATGATTGCACTGAAAGTCATAAATGATAATATTGAATTATGTCCCAGCACTATTGAAAATGAATCTTCAGTGCAGACCGAGAATTTCAGTAATATTCCATCATATGGCAATTACATTACCAATAGCCATATCTGATAACCAAAAGCTTTCAAAGACCATCCCATGGAGGATTTCAAAATGTTAACATGTTAACAACATTGTGAAAACACATGTAGATACTTCTTATTCTGATTTGTGTTCAGGCACCCTAAAGGGTGGTGTTGTTTGTTGTCAGATATGTAGACCACAAGAGACAGAAAGAGGTTTGTTCTCAGCACCAGTGAGTAAATGAGGCCCAGTGGGAGGATGAGACTGTCGTGTCATCTTCGGCTCGGAGAGTGCACAGTCTCATATTCAGACATGGTTACTGTGTGCCAGTCAAACATCGTCTACGTCAACTTAACACCAGGATATCTGCTGGGAATACAGGAATAGCACTCAGAGAAGCTTGCCCCGTGCAAGAGGGGGGGGTTTCATCACTCCATAAGACAGCTAAGTGTTCCCAGTGGAATTCAAAAGTGTACTATATATGTTTTACAAACCATGCGTTTAATAGTTTCAGTCTCTGTATCCTCCCGCACAACATCTTACAAAGCCTTCCATTAAATGATTTCATTCCTTTCACTACCTTATAACAGTACTGTTATCTTATGAGAGCAAAGTCGCAGGTGAGCTATTTTTGTGGAGTGGAGGGATGGGGGCTCAAGAGAAAACCTTTTTTCTGTTAGATCATTGAGAGGAGTTCAGTCAGAAGTTATTCTCTACAGAACCATCACTGGTTCCGTGACAAACGCTGGATGTTAGACAAGCTGAAAGAAAACAAGTCTTTTTAGTTCCACATTCATTCTTGAGATGAAAAAGGCACATCATTTTAGTATTTGAACAGAAGACAGCAGTCTTATAGGATTGAAAAATGGACAAAAATAAGACATGACCTTCATACGTAGATGCATCTTGCAGTATTGCAGTACCACTGATAACTGATGATGGTTTGGCTGCAGTGATCAGGATCAGGCATTAAGATGAGATGGGGCAAATTATCACAATAATTAACTACTTAAAGGTGCATTTCATTTATTTCTTTATTTATTTTGGCCACTTGCAGGCAGCAAGATATAAACACAAAACCTTTTAATCTCTGTTTTGCTAATCACCAACTTTTGAGGGAAATATAGAATAGAATATACTTTATTGTCCCCGTGGGGAAATTTGTTCTGGACTCTTATGCCGCTAAATGTTCCACTATGATCACCAGCTAACGTTAGTTGCTGATACTGAAACAAAGTTACGGGACGTAAAGCTAATACAATGAGGTGAAAGAAGCTAAAAAGCTCTGTAGAGCTGAAGGAAACTGCAGAATCAGGTGATCGTTCTATGTGGGTTGGTCACTAGGAATGACCACTTTCACATTACACATTTTTTTGATCCATTGTTAAAATAAAATAAAAATAGTAAAAATATTGATTAGTGCAGCTTATTTTACGCTCAAAGATAACAGTGTGTGTTGTTTTACTTAAGGAGTACATGAAACCATTCACACTAATCAGGCATGTAGATATGGTGTGTGAAGCTACTACAGCAAATACAGTATAAATGATTATAACATTTCTGATGCCGTAAAGCCATGAAGGAATTGTACGCCAGTTGGGGGTCATCTCAGCTTACTTAAGCCACTTAGCATTTCCTCATGTTGTGCCCCTAAATGCAACTGATTGCATAAATCAGAAGATCTTCAGCCACAATTAGTTTCACCTGAATCCGCTGCATCAACTCAATAAAAGCACTTGAAGTTCCATTTTTATTTTAAGCACCTTGTTAGAGTGACGAGTAGAACGATTGTGCCGCACAGAGGGTTTATATTCCTGTAGGGCCACATCCCACTGTTGTGTAACACCAAATGCAGCATTGTTCCAGCACAGTAGAAAACTCAGCATGTCGTATATAGAGGACTACACTAGTATTTCTAGCTGAGGTCTCCTTACCTTGTGAGTAGCTGGAGCCTGAGGCTGTTTGGTGTGTTATGGGGCTGACTTATTAACTAAGCCCTTCAATATAAATCTGAGAGAACATCTGTAGTATGAGATTTTTAAGGGTAACGCTTCCTCCCGGCAGAAGGTGGATAATGTTAAAGTGTCAAAATGGATGGGTGTTTTAGCACATGATGGATTCGTCTTCCAGCTGACTCATACTGTGACTACTGAATAAATGTGTAACAGCACTGTTGGGAGTGTCTGCTTTACGTCTTAAGGTGCTTTATGTGCCTGGACAGGTGCTTCTTTGCAAAGTGTGGAAACTATGGTGGGTCACATGTGATGGAGCCATCCCTAATACATACACAAATGCTGCATTTTGTTCCTAGAGTGCGCTAGTGTAACATGGTCGTCTGGTTAAGTTGGAGTTTTAAAAATAACAACAGAATGGAAAAGGACAGAGAGCAATCTTAATTTCCAAGCTAAAAATAATGGAGTGGAGAGAGTAAAGTCAGAAATATATTAATAATCTCATTTCCTAGACAACAAGCTCTGCAGCTCGCCCACACAGACTATAATGGGCCAATACCTTGTGTGATCTGGCTGTTTGAAAGCACGCCGGCAACACCTATATGCTCTCCACTTCTCTGAGGGAGAGAGAGCAAGTTCTGCTTTGGTCTGTACAAGGTCCTTTACATTGATTTACCACTGAAAACATTTTGTGAAATACCCTTATTCGCTTTCTTGCCGAGAGTCAGACAAGAAGATTGATACCACTTGCATATCTGTCTTTCAGACAAGCAACAGCCAGCAGCTGGTTAGCTCAGTTTAGCATACAGTAAAGACTGGAAGCAGTGAGAAACAATTAGCCCAGCTCTGTCCAACAGTAACAAAACCTGCCACACAGCACCTTTAAACCACGTTATATCTTGTTATATCTACCGATCTTCCCATCTAACTCTCAGAAAGTCAATACGTGTATTTCCCAAAATGTCAAACTATTACTTTAAGTTTGACATTTTGGCCACAAAATATTGAGAAATCTCATTTAAAGGTTTGACAGGTTGAAGCTCACTATGTATACTTCTAATGGCTGGATAAAGACCACGGTAACAGACCAGTTACTGGACAGGTTTAAAAAAAATGTCTTGGATTTGGTTTTAAAACTACTTTTGGTAAAGTCAAACAATTCCCAATGGGAGAAAACTTCAACTAAGTAAAGAATAGTCTGGTTCAGTGTGAGGTATGTGGAACAGAGCTGTGTATCACATCGAAAAGCATCCAGCTACTTCTAAAAGTCAGGGAGATGAACTTGATCTTGAGCCAAGTTTTCTCCTTTCTGCTCTTCTTTTCACCACTTTACAACCTGCCTGTGTCAGGGAATCAGACACTGCAGCATAGACCACAATCGCAGGTCTTTCTCCAAGGGCTCCTGAACATCATTTGCTGGGTGTAGTCCAGTGCCAAAAAGCGCGCACACACAAAAGACACATCTTTAAATTTGTAAGTTTTGTAAGACCACTTTATAAAGTGGCTTCTTACAAACACATTTTCCATGATAAATCATTTGTTAAATTAGATTCTATTGACTTTTTATTGACACAGAAACAGCCTGAGATAATGTCACATTCAAAGTAAGAGAGGGTCCAGTGTAATGGCTACGACCCAAGAAACATTGATCATCACTCAATAATCACAGCGGGCTGTGAAAAGTGCGACTTGACTGCAGATAATTCAGAGAGACACAACTTTCCTGCTCCTCCGGACTACATGAGAAGAAAGAGAGTCATACTACTAACAGGACCTTGTTGAAGTATATGAAAAGAGACAGGACATGCACCGCATTGCAGATCTAATCTGTCTGTCTCCCACCTCTCTTAAAGCACGACTCTAAACTGAGCACCAACAACTGACACTGATTTACTAAATGTAGTCTCTTACCCTATTAACACACTAAAAGTTACTGCAAATAACACACACACGATCATGCATGTGCAGTCGCACACACACATACACATAAACTTTACAAGCAGCCTATCAGCAACTCTGGCAAGCAGTACAACAGATGACTGACAGCTCTCTTCTTCAGTCAGACATCAATGTGAAGCCTTCAATGATCTGACTGGACACTGGACACACCACTCGCTGGGCTGTCATTAGTGTTTGCTTCAGATTTCAAACTGGAATGACATGGCAGCTGTTCTGGAAACTATTCATCAACTATTCATCACAATAGGTTTCTGACTAAAAATTGAGACAAAAAAATATGCATAATACATGCAGTTGCAGAATCGTGCTTCATTCAAAAGTTTCAAGAATTTTGAATAATTTTGAGTCATTTCATCATCTAAACACTCTCCATACATCAGTGATTGGTCGGAAATGTATCTACTGGGCTTAACTGATTCTCAATAGACTTGAATCTTGTGGAAACCGAACTTGTAAGATATAGTCTGGCTTTGTGACACTTACATTTATTAAATTGTTCAGAGAACATCTCAAAGGGCTGTAGAAAGAGGATTAGAACTGTTTAGAGCCATGACAAAGAGGGCGATAATAGAAACCCAAAAATCAAGGTTTCAAGAGTGTGAGAAGGAAGAAAAAACAACAGCTGCGGTGACTGAAGCCGGAGCTGCTACAGGTACAGTAAAGCAGACGGAATGAGGTCATCATGTCCAAATATTCAAACCAATGCAAGGAAAGACACACATCCTGCTCCTCCAGGCTCCACCACAGACTAGATACCTGCTAGGAGTAAATTATAGGATGGACTGAAAATTCTCTTCTCACATATCATTTTGAAGGAGTCTACCGCTACTGAATATAGTGCTGCTCATCTTTTCTAACCTTACTTGATTTTTTATAACTTTATAGTAAATGTTAATCTTTTTCAAAAGAGTAACAAACTGTGATTTTGTCCTACTTCCATTTATGAGCTTCTCAAAGTCTCTTATTAGCTTCAAATGTGAATATTTTGCTTATTTTCTTTTTCAGAATAGCAGGACTACAGTATTAGACTATAATTACCGCCCCGCGGTTGTATGCCTGCACCAACCAGTCAAGTTGCAGTTTACATCCATGTCTGTCCAGACTCATATAATATATGTAGTGAAGACTTTGAAAGAATTTAATAAAAGGTATTAAGGGTATTTTTTGGCGAAATGGAAGTTATCACTATATCGACATGTATGATTCCAGTGAATAATTTCCAGTGAGAAACATGCTGTCTTCACTTAGAGACTATTTTTACAGACGAGTACAGAGGACTGATGGAGAGCTTCATCATATGGTGCAACGACAATCACCTGAAGCTCAGTATTAGCAAAACCAATGAGCTTGTGAGGGACTACCAGAGGAACAGGAGGCCCCCTGTCCTGGTTGTCATCCAGGGAGACGCAGTGAAGAGGGTGGACTCATACAATTTTGTTGGGGTTCAAATCAATAAATAATTAAAAATTATGATGTCACAGTGAAGTTGACCTTTGCCCTTTTGAGTAAAAAATGTCATCACTTCGTCATTTTATCCTATTAGACATTTGTGTTAAATTTTGTAATAATTAGCGAATGAATTCTTGAGTTATGGCCAAAAACGTGTTTTGTGACGTCACGGTGACCTTTGACCTTTGACCACCAAAATCTAATCAGTTCATCCTTGAGTCCAAGTGGACGTTTGTGCCAAATTTGAAGAAATCCCCTCGAGGCGTTCCTGTTAAATGTGATTAATTATGTACATCTAGAATTTACATTCGGCGAGAGACATTTTACAAAATGATACAAAATGTATGTTTTTGAATCAGTATTTGGGTCACAGCTGTTATTTTAACGTGTCTGATACATATTCAATCAACATTTAAGTAAACATTAATATCAGATGCTCTGAAGATATCGTCAGATACCCAAAATGAAAAGACTCGAATCTGGATTGAGGCCAAAAAGAATTGCTCAGGACATCCCTAGTTACAACCAAGCACGATAGCTAATTTTGCCCATAAGGACTGGTGCTATTAATATATTGACTGACAGCGTGATGGACCAATTGCTTTGTGTGCAAGCCTCACTAAACAGTAGGCAGAATGCCTGTGTTTCACTGGGACTGACAAGGTTAATTAAAGAGAAATTAGCAGTTTTTTAAATGTTTTCTAAAATACTGTATTCCACTCATTGTAATCCCAATTCGTGAGAGGGATTCTCCATAAACACACAGGTTCACTGGAAGCCTTGAGATGCTCTAGTGAGCAAAAAGTGAGAAGAAGCTCCAAATGTCAAAGCCCTCTGGAGGGGGAACTGGAACGCAGCTTAGACAGAAAGGAGTAAAATAATGTTGTTCAGGGCCACAGATAAACTACCACAGTGTTTGGTGGCACTGGCTGCTCAGGATACCCTGATAAAAGTGATCTATAGCTCCAGGCATTCAAAAAATAAGTAAATGGAAGTAGTGCTGATGCGAGGTCACTTTGCTTCTGTTGAAGCAAAACTGTGATTTGCTGAAGGGCTTATATATAAAAACAAATAATCAAAANNNNTGAATTCTTTGAATCTGTTTTGGGACTCCAATAGCTACTCAATCCTGAAGAAGACAAAGTGTTGGTGAAGAGGTCCAGACTTAAACTCTGGTCCAGACCTGGACTTCTGATCTTCAACACTTCCTAAGTCACAGCAGAGTCCAATATCTTCAAGCAGCCTGATCAGTGATCCTACTGATTCCTGTGCATTTGATACTGTATAATCCATCAGGATGGTGTGGATATTTTTGGATATTTGGCAAATAAAACAATATAATGCCTCATGAACAGGATGCAATCGGCTCCTAATGTCCTACCATTTGTATCATGAGTGAATCACATAGCACATGCTCAAGTGCCACTGGGAGTGTTTTTTTTTCTAGATGTGTCCAACTCCTCCGGCACTGAGGAGAGGATGTATTTCTCTCTGTCCCATCTGCATGCCTAGAACCATTAACACAGACAGCCTGATATGATCGCCACTGAGGAGGCCAAATGCTTTCATACAGTATGGCTGCGCAGACAGCAACTCTCAAGTTAAAAGCGGGTGTGGTCTCTACCACGGAAATTAGGTTTGGCCCATTAAGTGCTGAGACTTAGTTAACTGATTATAGATCTTCAAAGCTGATGAGATATGAGAAAAATATGAGTATGTATCTATTTACTTGCAATCACAGGCTTACATTAAAATAGTCTGAGTTAAGAAGTCAAATTTTGTACTTATGTCCACAATAACAGTTGTGTAGATTAGTAGGTTGGTGCATTATTCATGTACAGTATTAGAACAGTGAAGCTGGCTAACAAAGGACATTATTCCTCCTATAACTACAGCCAATTACTGTATTTCAGGGGTTTTCAAAGTCACTGTAGGCCCTCCCTCAGACATAAGACAACTGCACCCCCCCCAACTAATTGGCACCATTAAAATGATGCCAAATGAGCTCTTAGCAGTTCTTGTATGCAGTGTGCCAATGGATGTACAGACAGCTCAGTGGATAACTTTGATACTGAAGAAAACTGAAAAACGTGATGATTCTCAGGCAAGTTCTGGAGTTAAAAGGAGTTAAAAGAAGTTAAAAGGAGCATCTTGTTTTGATGATTGCTAAGCGGATTTATGGATGTCTATTCACAATGGACATCGAATATAATGATTTCCTCTGGAGGTGTAAGTCACACTGAATCTAAAAATATGTGTATCATGTCTGTGTGTTCAGATCTGACTGAGTTATGACTTCGAAAACAAGTACAGATTTTGACGCAAATTGCAGCTTACACCTTACGTCTCTCCCTCTACTCCCCCTTCAGCTCCCTCCCCTGGGGATGTGCGCTTCACGGTTTGAAAACCTCTGCTGTATTTCATTTGTTTAAAGGCATAACGAGTAGGATTTGTCGGTTGCTGTTTGTAAACACAACATTCAAAGTTGGCCCCTCCTCCCCGGCTCAAAGCTTCTGGTGGTCCCACTTGGTCACGATCTGGCTATTGGTCACTGCGTTTTTATAGAGTCCCGCACCTCACACCCTGCGCGCTGTTATTGGCTGGGGGCTACACGCCACTGCCCAAAGGTTGACACCCAGAAACGTCCCAAGCACAGCAAAATAACATAATTCAGGCAGAGGGCAGGGTCTCTGCAGATACAGACACCACCACACATTTCTAGTGGGTCATATGTGATGATTGTCTATACATTGTTTTTTAGGAAAATCCTACTCGTTATACCTTTAAGTAACTTCACATTTTGTCATTTTAGAAATCCAAATCCAAAATGCTGATTAATTGTACAGAAAATACTAACTTT
>NTHP01000853.1:39759-62236 GCA_003416845.1 Oplegnathus fasciatus | reverse complement strand
TTTGCATGTTTTTTGCATGATTGTTTCAGACAGTGTAGGAAGATGCATTGATGTAATGCAAGTTTTCACTCATGTAACAGTTACATTTTTACATATTGTGACAAATACGTGTAACAAACACAGTTCATAACAGGACAGCATCGGGCCCATACTGATCCTTCAGATTGGATCAGTGCATCCCTACCCTCCACACAATTGTAGAGCAGTAAAAAATGGCTCAAGTTTAACCACCTGACACTTCCTCACTGTACATTTGGCAGCTGAGTTTATACAGCATTTATAAGAGTGCTAAAAGTCGGAGAAGAAAGATGGTTTATCACTGTAACATCCTGCAGTGAGTATTGTTTCTGTTGAACTCAACATTACCTTTAATATACAGACTATGCTATTTTGTGGTGAGGTTTATGCTGTTGTGGAGATCCCTCTCATGGTTGTCACTGTAACTACTGATACTTAATCCTTTTATTCTTTCCTTTTCTTTCTCTCTCTCTCTCTCTCTCTCTCTGCCATGGTCGCCCCCTCCCCTATCTGCCTGCCCATCTCTCTACAGCATCCCTCCTCCACTCACTGGCCAATATATCCTCCCGCGTTTCTGGCCGCACTGCACGCTCGTCTATTTAATTCGCACCAAAGTCTATTTGCATTGTTCTTCGCCTTTGGATACAGTATTGGATTTTTTGCAGAGCTTGCTGCGTGCTTGCGGCTCCTCGGAGACCAAACTAAAAGGATGGTCAGTCAGCAGAAGTGTTGGGAAGCCTTTATTTTTTCGCTGCCAACGTTTTAATCGCTCTGGGGCGAAATAAACCTCGCTGACAGTGAAATTAGTCCATATCTTTTTTTTTTTCTTCTTCTCTGTCTCCCTCTCCAATATGCAATTATTGTGCACGGATGGAGGTGACGTTTTTCAGAATTGATGCCAAATACTAAACAGTGCAATCTGCGTGTGAGACACCTCCGGAGCTGGGAGAAGTTTGACTGCGCATCGTCTTGTGTGGTAAGCTTTGGCAACTGCGGCTCAGCGCCTGTGCAGCAGAGCGTTGTTATAGGCCAGCGTACAGTGCGAGATGTAGTGGGACGTGTGGGCACTGGAGGAGAATAGGATACAGTAGTGTGTACCCGAGGTCTGCTGCTGCTGCTGGAGAGGACCTGCACCGGGATACTGTAGACTCAGAGAGCCGCGGACGGTGGTGATGAAAGCCGGAGGAAGAGGGGTATTCACACTTTCCGTCCTGCTGGAGGGAAATTAGGCGGCTTGTAGGGATGTGAGTGCGTGAGTGAGTCGTGAATGGAGGGGATGCGGTGCAGGGTGCGTACAGTCACAGCAACACTGAGGGGATTCACTGTACGTGAAGAGTCCAGCTGCGGTGCAGGAAGGATTGCAGTTGTGTTTGAGGAGAATCTCGCACGGGGTGTAGATATATACAGCACACAGGTAGAGGCGTTTCACACCTTTGGCTTTGACTGGGCATCGGCCAGTGGTGGGGTGATACAGCACAGCTCAGCCTGCGTCCTGTCACAAGTCATCAACTTACAGAGGAGGTTCATTGGTGAAATTGAATAGAGGCTCTTGCAGTGAGGTGGGTGGACGGGGAGAGGGTCCAGCAAAGAAAGGACACGCTGTTTGCAAGTGTAAAGATCTAAGAAAAGAGGAACTTTGCATTATCAGCTTTTTAATTCAAACATCAGCCAACATCTGCAGGTCCTACAGATGTTGTCCTGTATTGTCCTGTAGTGTTTAGAAAGGCACATCTGGGTGCATGGAGACTGCTGCATCGGGTGTTGTGATACTGTCAGCACACTGCTGTGCATTTACTTCTGTGATGTAGTAGTGAAAACATTTGTGTACCTGATTAACTGATCACTTTACACTCAAATGCATGCAGTGAGGGTAATGCATTACTAGCTGCTAGTTAATGCCTGCACAAAAAGCTGGTCACTTAGGCTGCAATACTGTACCTTTTTATAATGAGAGATATAAATGTATTATTTGACATTTATCATTTAGTTTCCACAGTGAAACTGTGAGGACAAGGGAGGCCATACAATAAATAATTCTAAAATTAACTTCTATTAATACTGCTTTAATTTTAGGTAAAACAACACGGGTGAAAAACACAGTTATTGTAGTTTTAAACAAGTGAGCATGTCTCGTTTCAGGAATGGGCGATGGAATGTGCTACAGCTTTGCAATGAGACGTCTGTGGGTCTGTGTCTTGCTTGTGAGCATCACCTGCCGTCTGAGGTAAGGAACTGACTCCTGTCACTTTGCAGGACAGCCTAAAGACACATTTGAGTGATTCACCTCTCAGTAAATATAAAATGCTTCTGCAATATTTGCTTGAATGATTTGTAAGTTTTTTAATTACTTTTTTGAAACCAAGTTAGATTTTCTTAGGTTACATTACGTTATGTCCGATTTTAAGAGTTTTGTCTTTTTCTAATTCGTGTCTCTGTAAAGTCAGCATTTGTAAATGCTCTTATACCCAGCCTCTCCCAGGATGTAACTGGAACTCCCAAAGAGGCTGAATTAAATGACAACATTACCATCTTCACACGCATCCTGGACGGACTGCTGGATGGTTATGACAACAGACTCCGCCCTGGACTGGGAGGTAGGCCCATTGGATATACAAACCTCAACACCTCTGCCATTTTGGTAATTAAAACAGTCACACATATGCTAGGTGAGAACTGATTATGTCATTATGAAAACGTCTTGGGGGCTCTCTCTTTTCTAACAACAACTAATACAGAAAGCTCTGTCCTTTTGGATGTAGATGAAAGAAAAATGTGTTGTTCAGCCTCTGTATCGATAGCTCTGCATGAACGATTACAGCCCTTCAGTCCACGCGGAGAACAATGCTCTGCACTGCAACATCTGTCTTCTGCTTATTCCAGACGAGGAAAATGTGTCTGTATTCATGAGGTCTTTGACAAAGAGACATGATCAGCTGTTTACATCTCCTCTAAGTATGATTTAATGGCACTACTGTATGAACACACGCTGGAGCACGCGGCGTGCTGGTGTGACCTTGAGAAAGCCATTATTCCTGTCATTTAACAGCAGCTCCATTGTTCTCAGTAGATGCAGGTCAAAGTAGGCAAGGACTGAAAAGTTCTCATCATGAAGGAGAAATAAAAAGGCACAGAATTTGGTCAATAGAGTAAGGAGAGAAAATGTTTCTCCTCTAATGCTTCGTGATTTTAGTATCGCAATGTTTGAAACAGTGTTTAGATCATTACAGATAAACACAGTTAAATGATTATGTTTCATGAACTCTATTTGGCCCTATTAAAGTAAAAATGTTGTACTGTTGTACACAGTGTCTCTATCACCCTGGTCCTGCATGTGATTGTCCCCAGGGCGCTGAGCTGCTCTGATAGCTTCAGGGTGTTTAGGACATGCTGCATGCATCTAGAGTGTGCCAGTGAATGCAACATAAAGTTACAGTGAAATTAGGATTCCTTCTAAATAGCTACCAAAATACTGTATGTACTTCATGTATTGAGTATTATTAAACAAATTCTGAGGATCTCCTTTAAAAGAAGACCCTTAGATTTGTGTTGATTTACTCCAAAAAAATAAGGAATGCCCCTGTGTCTTTTTTGATGTTACCACTTGGAGTCGCCAAACTCAGAACTTTTCAAACCTTTAATACAGGGGCTTTAATGAAATGTAAGGACACCATGCAGAATATTGATTTTGGTGTGCAACTTTACCTGCTTGACCAGAAGTGATTGTTTCTTTCCAATTAGTGATTTTTTGTTCTCAACCTGGCACTAGTCCACACCTCCAGCCACCTCTGTTACGGGTGGAAGGAAGGATAAGCACTCTGTAGAATGTATTAAAATCTGAGCGTTGCAATGTGCAACACATTCTTCACGGACTTCAGAGTTTATTCAAACAGTTTCTTAACTAACACAACCTTGTGATACTCAGCCCCTGTTACCTACAAGTGTAGTGTTAACCAGTCATTTTTTGAAGGATGGAACCAGCATTTGAGTAACTGTCATCACTTCCGATCTTCACCAAACAACCCAAAGTTTGACATTTTGTGGGAGAACTCAACTCTTTATTCTCATTTAAACTCTGTAATGTCACAGAAAGCAAAAACCTGTTTTAGACCTTCAAATTTAGAATAGACATTGCTCTGAATAATAATGCATGCACTAATCAAACTGCGAATGTTTTGTAAACGCTCACAATGTTCTATCTGTTCTTACAGAAAAGGTGACAGAGATCAAAACCAACATCTTTGTCACAAGCTTCGGTCCAGTCTCTGACACTGAAATGGTAAGAAGCTCCTTTTGTTAAGTTACACTTTCAGCTTATACTAAAGGGATCAGAAGATTTGAGGTAATTTGAAACATTTTATTAAAATCCAGCCAGAATGGGGCTTGAATTTTTTTTCTGCATCTATAAATATGCTTTAAAAAATCCCATTGAAATATACTGAATACATTAAATTGTCTTTTACAGGCCGTTATGTATTGGAAATCAGAGTCAACCTCAATACAATTAAGTTAAAAAAAAATGATGTAAACTGATTGTTTGACCTAAACAAATGAAAACAAGAACTTTATGTATTGCAACTTTATAAAATAGCATCAGTATTATGTAACATGTGGAAGATACAGTCAATTGTAGCATACTGTGCATGTACTGAATATATTCATGATGTGTTAAGACATGTCTTTTCTCCTCAAATGAGGCCCTCTGTATACAAACAGTTGTAGTCATTTACCTGTTATGACATTACTCCCCATATACATGTACAGTATTTATTGGACTCGGTGTGTTTTCATTTTAATGTCTTAATTGTGTTATTTTCTCTGCAGGAATACACTATTGACGTGTTCTTCCGTCAAAGCTGGAAAGATGAAAGACTTTGCTTTAAAGGCCCAATGGAGATGCTTCCCTTGAATAATCTCCTGGCTAGTAACATCTGGACTCCGGACACCTTCTTCCTCAATGGGAAAAAATCCATCGCGCATAATATGACTACACCTAACAAGCTGCTGCGGCTGAAAGACGATGGGACTCTGCTCTACACCATGAGGTAAGCTCTCCCACAGTTGACCTTTAATCCTGCTGTGGACTACCGTAAGACAAACATTTCTTTTCCAATCAGTCTTACAACTAAAGCATTGACTCATAAGAGCTGACGAGTGCGGTTTAGAAATGTTGTGTAATCCAATTAGAACTGGAGAGATGACTAAAACATCCATCAGCCTGTGATACTTCTTTGGTAATGGTTTTTTAAGACCCCTGCTGCACTAATACAGCCCACACACTCATACTACATGTCTCAGTGGTGCATTGATGCGTCACCATGTTGTCCTCATACTGTATACTGGAGGTCAGAGGAACTCGAAATGTTTGCTTTGACCCAGCGCTCTGACACGGGGAACTGGGTGTTTTCACTCCTCCTCCTCATGTCGTGATCCTCCACCAATAACTATGTCACCACATCACAGAAACCTTTACTTTGACAGGAAAACAGCCTGCCTCAGTCTGCTTATTACTGCTTTAACACTCAATTACATTTCCCATTTCATATATTGTAGCCGTGATTTAAATGATGGGTAATCAGGACAGGTGTTCGCATTTTCTGTTACCTAAAAGTCAAGAGTTGACAAGTAATTAGTTTTTTTCTAGTCAAAGTGGACTAATCCATTCATTATTCATGCTTAGAATGGTTTATGGGCGCTTTTTGAGAGCAATAAATTGCAGTCCATACTGTAAAAAGAGATATTATATCCTAGATAGAAACATCTCCACTTTCATGTCATCATCTTATCAGGACAATAAATCCTCCAAATCAAATAATAGAAAAGGAAGTTGGAGGAAATGGACGTGGGTGCATGTCAAAAATGGCTATTGATCCACTGACTTTAAAATTGCTACAAATCTGCAGCACATTTGCGAAGACTACAAGCCATTAGAAATGGCTTCGCGATGGCCCATTAATGCAGTTGTGTTCTGGGAACAAGGTTATTAGAGAAACATTTTATGCATGCATTACTCTCCTACATTGGGTGTTCACAGAACAAGTAGTGCGCAGTGCCCTAGCTAGTGTACCATGAAAATATCTCTTGGAGGAAAGACAGAGTTTCGATCCAGGCAGTGCATGCCTTACAGTACAGTATATTTCAGAGACGCTAGTAATACACAATAGATCACAATAATTTCCTATTAATCTAAAACATTAGACATAGCAGTGTGAAATAACTGTGATGGCAGCAAATTTGCTTTTTTATTTCAGTTGGTAATTCATCTGCTAGTCCGCACTGTCCTTATTGGTCATCATGATTTATTAAGGAGCCAGTACCCCTTATATTCACTACTTCGCTAATTAAAGCCATTCAGCGCTGCCCATTTACTGTCAAGTCCCTTTGTGGATATTAGTCATGCTCAAGATGTCAGAGCTATGCAATGCTAGACTAACCAGGAGGACCTGGATATCATCTTGTACTTCTGCACTTTGATAATGACTTTATTTTAGTAATTCATCTCAAATAAACACTCATTTATATAAAAAAACATTCTACTGAGACACTGATTACATTATTTTCATTGTTGATTAATCTGCCGATTATTTAATCGACCCATCTTTTTTTCTATAAAATGTCAGAAAATAGTGAAAAATGCCAGTCATAGTTTCACACAGCCCAAAGTGCCAAATTCAAACTGCTTGTTTTATTCGACCAACAGTCCAAAACTCAAAGACCTTCAGCAAAAGCAGCAAATCCTCACAATTGAGAAGCTGGAACTTTCAGCATTGCTTGAAAAATGAGTAAAACAATTTTAAAAATAGTTATTGATTAATCAAATACTATCGTTGATACTTTCTAATTGAGACGTGCAACATGTTCTTGAATAGGAAATTAAGATAAATCACAAAGGGACACAAACACACACAGTGCAATATCCATTCCTCAGTTGAGCTTTGCACAATTTGTCCACTAGGGAGTGATGTAGGACATAACATAGACCCACTGCATAGGCCAGTAAGCAAAGGCTGATTATTATACAGTATAATATTGTGCTCTGTAATATACCACGCTCAGTATAATGCAATGAATCCAGACTCATCATTATTTCTATTCTCTTTCTAGTTCTGTTCTCACTGTTCACATATAGAGGCTGGTGTCTGCTGATGTGGTGCATATTTTTACTTAAACAGCTGAGACAGCAGATGGCCAGCAGATGGTCAGTTTAAATCTTATTTATGCATTGTTTTATTATAATATAGTACAAGGTATTATGAGTGCTGGTAGATTTGCTCAGATTCTACTTAAGTAAAAGTAGCAATACCCCACTATAAATTCCTTTACAAGTGAAAGTTGCATTCAAAACTTTACTTAAGTAAAAGTGCATAAGTATTATCAGCAAAATAGAAATATTCTAGATTTCTTGTGCATCATGTCATACAGATTTTCCCAAAATTCAGCCTGACATATTAGGCATGTTGGGACACTTTGGGGGAATTTGAAATCTGAAATAAATTTCTGTGGGTTTGAACAACACTTGGCTGCACAGCTAGGGTTTGTAAGGACTGGCCCACCAGTGCGGTGGTGCTTGTCAAGGGCTTCCTATTCTACAGCGATGCATTATATTTTATTAGTATGTATATGTATATATGTATGGTTTGAATCTTAATCTGCAGTCAGTCTTAACTATAGCTGTAAAATAAATGTAGTGGAGGAAAAAGTATATTTCCCTTCCTGTATAGTAGACAAAGAAAGTAGAAGAACATTTAAATACTCAAGTAAAGTACAAGTGCCTCCTAGTATTACCTAGTATTAAGTATGATATTGTAGAGTAGACATTTAAATGTCTTTCAATCAGTGTCACATATTCTTATTTTGTCAGTGGATATATGTGTGGATTTCCATGGTGATGACAGCAGCTCTGACTAATTTAAGTCTGGCCAGCAGAGGGCAGCATTAGATAAGGCTGTGTGCTTCACTGTCCCCTGTGTGGACTCGCGGTGTTCATACATTATACCCACTAGATGAGCTCATTTGTTTTGTGTTTTGTTTCCAATAAAGCTTTATTTATTTGCTTTATTGCAATTCCACAGGCAGGTGGCGGCCTCACACCACGAAATAACCATCGATTGCTTTCTCAAATAATTCTCAAGCTCGTTTTTGCACATACAGTTGCATCATTCTTCCCAGAAAGGTATCATCATGGGTCCCTCTGGTGGCTCAGTTGGTTATTGCTCTGTGCTTGGAAAATTACATTTTACTCTGCTGTTAACTATGTGAGACACACTAATGAAGACAGACTATGGTTTTCATTGTTTAATGGCTGTATACAGAATGAATCACAACCCAAATGAAACAAATAATTCATAATAAGAGGATATGTTAATTTGTGAAAGTGGTGATCATGATGATGACGATGATGTCTCATCTCACACAGTTAATTTGCTTTCTGATTTTGGATGCATTACTTCTTCTTTCAGACTGACTATATCAGCAGAGTGCCCCATGCAACTGGAGGATTTCCCAATGGACGCCCATGCTTGTCCGCTTAAATTTGGAAGCTGTGAGTAAACACGCCCATAAGCAAATGCACACAGTGAGTAACAGCATTAAATAATGCAGGAAAAGGTACAGTGTGAATGTTTCACGTCAGCAGCCCTGGCATCCGTGACACATGAGCACTGAAAGTGTTGCCGAAACGTACTAAAAACACAAGAGGTCACTAGTGAGAAAGTGGCATGTAGTTTTGACAGGGCATCAGTTTCAGTGTCTTTATCCATGCAGGGGATGTGGGGATGGATGTACCTGGGTGTGTTTGGCAGCCTGTGTCCCTCAGGTGCAAAGCTATTGTTGTGGCGGTGCAGGAGATAGCCATGTAGACACTGACACACTGCTCCTGATTAAGCCATTAATCAACATGTCAGAGCTGTTCTCCTGCATCCTTCACTGCCTCAGCTACATTTAATGGGAAATATTTGAAACACACTGAGTGGAACCAGGCACACACACACACACACACACACACCAAACCTATGTTTACCACCAAGGTAACCTTTAAAAATCCAATCCTACACTTTGCACATGCACAGCTAAACCACACTGGTGGCTTGTGTCCAGCCGTCCTCATGACTTCTAAGCTAGTTAGGTTGGCTCACACAGCTGGGGAGCTCCAAGCTTAAGATTAGCATTTGAGGTCTTCCCTGCCTCTGACGTATGGAGGGTTATCTCAGACCTCTGAGCTCAGAGGTGGAGCTACAGTATGCCGCATGCTCTGTGTCATGACATTTAGCCAATCCCACACCTGCTTTGGTCACCTCAACCCCCAGCTGAGACCGGGGATGGCTATAATCAGAGCCACTAACTGAAACTATGTTGGCTTCTGTCCTTGGCGCCAAGCTATCTGATGTGAATTAACTTATCAGAGAGCCAAGACAGTCAAAACCTGCTTGAATTAATTACACGAAGTTTAAATACAGAGGTCTTTACCTGGTGTCCTGTAGGTTCAATGTAACTGAGATTACAGGTTACTGAGGTACTTCAATTCACTTCAATTGGATACAGCTTTATTTATCCCTGCAAGGGTAATTGTATGCAGCAGCTCACTGCTCAAAATATACGCACACAAGTGTGTTTCCATCCACCTGATTTTATGTGCAGAGTAGAAAAACCAAAAATAAACAACAAAACAAAAGTTGTTCTGCTTAGCTGAGGGGGAAAAGTCGGTGCATCAATAAAAGCAAAATGTGGTGCATTAAAGTTATAATCTAATCTCACCTATAGCGATAAAATAAATAGCCACCAACACCCAGGTTGTAATACTGTAAATGCAAGGGCTTTCATCAGTGGGCCATAGGCTGAACCATTGTGTTTCCTCATTCGGCTATAGATAGTGACTTAACAGACATTTATTTAGATTATATCTTCAATTCACATTTTCTTTTGCCAGTTTTCTGAAAATTTGGTAAAAATTGTGCTACATTCGGGTGGAAATCTGGCTACTGTTAATCACAAAGCCAAAACCCATCAAAGGCTATAAGCTTAAAAGCTATACTACTCTATATATACATTAATTAATAAATAATAAATAATATAAATAACAAATAAATAAATATCCAACAATATCTAAAGCACACACAAAGTAGTTCAGCCATACAAAAGCACTGATTAATGGAATGTTCTGTTCATATTTCTCAGAATTTGACTCACATACATATTGTCCTTACAGTATTATGTATTTAGACATGTATGTACTGTATCTCTATTTAAAGAGCTTAGATAAGCTGTGTGAGAGTTTTATCTTCTACAACAGAGGTGACAAAGTGAACTGTACAGTATCCAACAAAAACTATAGGATGCTAGCTTAAGAATAAGAAGTACTTTGTTGAACATAAAATTATTTTTTTAAACCTAATGTCACAGTAAAAATACAGCCCATGTGAGGTTCTACTGTAAGCTGTAAAAGTTACCGTGGTACAGTATATCCTGTTTTCTCCGACTCCATTAACCCTCGCTAATCCTTTGACCTAATGGACAGCACTCACCCATGAGCTCAAGGCTTTCAAAGCTACAGTAGACCTGTCCTTTGCCGTTGTGTTAATCACCTCTCATGGACAGAACGCTACTATCATAAGTCCCGTTCTCCGCCTCATGATTCTTTTACTGTAGCTGGAAACAGTATGTGGTAGTATGCAGTTGTATCTTTGGCACAATTTAAAGGAAGTGTATAATGGATAGAAAGTGTCTGAATGATGTAAATACAGTGAAATTATATGAAAAATGTAATTTTGGTACAGTACAATCCCATTAACTCCAAAGTCTCTGTCAACTGTCCTTGTAGTTGTCCGTGCTTTGTTACTATGCTAATGTTGCCCCCATGTAGTCTTTCCAAAAATCTCCACTGTGATTTTCTGTACAGTTTTCTCTCTCTGCCCTATCCACCTTCACACTTACTCGCTTCCTTGCAGAGAGTTAGATGAAAAGATCGATTCTACTTTCATATCTGTCCAACTGGCATTAGGGGGAAACAACAACAGCTCTAGCCTTGCTTTGTCCAGGTTCAAAAATCTGCCCACCAGCACTTCTAAAGCTCACTAATTAACACCTAACATCTTGTTTGTTTAGTCCGTGCAGAAACAGAAAAGTGTAAAAACGACACTGTGTGATTTTATGTTTTATATTTCTTGGCAAGGTTGCTGTTCCCCCCCTGCTTTGAGTCTTTATGCTAATATCTATTATCTCCTGGCTGTAGCCTCATAATTAACGAACAACTATGAGAATGGTGTCAATCTTCTCATTTAAATTCCGGCAAAAAAGCAAAGAGGTGGAAAATCGATCAAACTACTACATTAAACCCACTGAAAATATAGCTGAGGTCTAAAGAAAATGGCAGCGGGCGAAGAAAGTGAACACAGTGAGAGGAGAAAGAGACAAAAAGGAGTGAGTTGGTGATGTTGGCAAACTCGTTTGCTTGTTATCTTAACTGCTCTCTTCTGAACACACACTTTGATATTTATGTAGAATCGCAAGCACATTTTCATTATTTCTTCATATTATGAACCCGTTAACATTGAAATTTAACTAAACTTGTCTCCTCCTTCTCGGACGGAGATGCACCTGTAAATGACCTGAAATGCAAATAGAAAGCAAAATACGACATCCATGTCTCATTAGATCACTCCCTGGTGCGTATTAAAGTGTGTCCCATGCTGAAATTATGCAGATAGACCGCTGTTTATGAGGCTGCATTCTTACATTTTCGTCAGCCCATATGTCTCTTTGCACTTAATGATGGACAGAAAACATGGGCGGGAATGTAAGACATACATCATCATTTCCAACTGCTGGAGCAAAGGCAGCTTTAAGTGTTCACTGAGAAGTGTTGTGGAGTAGCCTGTGGGGCGGGGGGGAATTACCAATGGGTGCACAGCAGAAGAAAACTTGAAACAAGGCCTGGGAAAAAGCTGTGTCTGCAAATTCACAAGTTAAACCAATTTGTACTGAGCGCCACTAAAACCAAGGATCAGACATTTTGACCCATGTGATACTTCCATCTTTCTCTATAAAAATTTAAAAAAAGTTACTGTACACGTGGGGTTGGATGTTATTTCATCCACATCTTCACAGTTATGTTAAGTGCACCTTTAATTTCTCTTCAGGATGACTTGTAACAATCAATATGCTAACTATGCTCTTCTATGTCCCGAATGCCTGTCAACTAAAGGTCACACATGACGGTAGACTTCTTTGTATTAGAATTATAGTATTTAACCACATCTGCTAAGGACTGGGAGGCATTTCAAATCAGGCATTCTCCCTAAATGTCAGTGACTAAACATAATAGGAACAGCATACAGTATTTCCAGTGTACCACACAACAATTTTGGTTGGTAAATTTGCTGGAACCCAAATTTAAGGAAGAATGGATGTTTAATACTTTTAGAAGCTGAGATGGGTGCGGGCCAACCAATGCATGCACCTGCTTGCAAGTTTGAAAGAGCTGTGGGTGAAGTTTGAGACAGAAACAATGTATTTAGACATATTTTGCAGAAGACTATGGGTTTTTTAAAATACTGTGCATACGGATGGAGAGTGGAGAGGTGGATTACACTGTAGGAAAAAGTTACTATGGACTTCGATAGTGACTGCAAAAACTGGTCACAGTTGGATCCCATTATAACAGACATGGATTGAAGCTGACCACAGCCAATTTTTGCAAACTCTTTACAGCCAGAAAATGTATTATTGCCATGGTATTTGTTGTTTCAATACACAGGAAGTTCATTACACTCTCCAGTATTTGCACAACATTCAACTTGTTCCGCCTTCCTCTTACGACCAGCTGGTGGTTCACTGAATGAATACACCACTGGACACTTACTGCACTTACACGACCTGCTTGAATCCAGAACAGTACAGACCACAGAATGTACGTAGAGTGTTGATGTGTAGTATGCATCTTTTATTTTTACTTATGGTTGGTAAGTTCTGACAACCTACCAAATGTGTTTTATTTAGTGTCACAAGTACTTTATATGGATTTAATTTCTGAAAACACAATTCAGAAACTTAATACTATATTGTGTCTCATGCATTGATTGTATTATGTAGTAAGCACAGATATTAGAAATGGAAGCATTACATACCAGGCATGTGACACAGAATGTGTGTGTGAGTCTGCATGTGTGACACATTTACATTTTTATTAGAAATTATGCTGTATCAGTCTTGGAGGACACAGCACTGAAACTTATGATCACTTGCTGTAATAATGCCTCCTGTCCATACTGATCGTTGAGAGATCCCTTCCTAATACGCTTTTAATGAATTCAGTCTGTAATACGTAAAAATGAATTCCAAAGTTTATCTGAAGTTAATATGAAGCTTCAGCAGTTTCTTTAAATCAAGTGAATATCTTCCATATAGTTTGTTTTTTTAGTACAAAATTCCTTCTTTGTGTTACAATCCCTCCACCGCAGCTCAGCACAGAAACACTGTGGGTTTTGTCCTCCATCTCTTCAAATGGGGGCATGTTAGGAAGGGGTCTTTTAATGGCCTGTATGGACAGGAGGAGTGATCACAGCAAGCAAAAACTGTTTCAATGTTCATATAGGCATGTGAGTATTGTTTTAAGACAGACTTAAAAATTGTGAATCTATCCTTTAATCTTAGCAAGGTAACTACTGGTGTCTATCTACTCCAGCCGACAGTGCTGCCATACAGGGAGCCAAATCTTTAACTTAGCATTACGACTAAAAACAAGGAAACAGCTAGTCTGGTTCTGTCTAAAGGTAACAAAATCCACCTATCAGCACTTCTAAAGATCACAAATGAACATGTTATATCTAAATTGTTTAATCCATACAAAAAAGTGTGTGTGTAAAAAGGGTGTGTTTTTACAGGGGATTATTATTATAATGTGCTGGACTCTATCTTGGCCATAAGCAGTGACTTCCTGTAGTCTGGATGTCACTGTGGGGGTGCCAGCAGCAACTTGTAAAGGACTGGTATATAATAAATGTTGGGTGTTGTCTTCAACTTAATGATAAATGTGAAGATGGTGCTCCTAGAAATTACAGTATGACAGACGGTCTTGACATTTTGGTAACTATGTCAAACTGACAGCCAGAAGTTTGGCAGTTGTTTCTTTACTCTGGCCTAAATGTACCTAAGTCTTGTTAGAAGTCAATAATATGTTAAACTATCTCTAACATTAGGTCATTGCAATGCTTTATTGTTTTTGAATTGTTGAATACAGTAATTAATATATTTATTTAATTTTATATTGACTTTAAAATCAATCAAAAAACACAAAACTCTCTTTTGCAGCTTGTCCAGAATGAAGCAGCAACACATTTATCCAAACTATGTAACCCTAAGTCTTTGATTACACTGGCTTAAAGATATTTTTTTATATGTTACTTTTAAAGCAATGAATGGCTAAGCCATTACATAATGCATCTTTTGTCTTCCCGTGTTCAAAATTTAGCATTGATCTACAGACAGAGCTCTCTGGACTGTTCAAGCGTAGACAATATCATTAGGAGCAGATGGAGATTAATTGTCAGTGAAATACTTTTTGCCATGCTTTGCTCATACAAAGTGAAAGTAATGTGTGCTTGTTATAGAAAATAAGAAATTCAACTGCTCATGTAACGCAGTTCTACAAAGACTTGTTGGAGACAATGCAGAGTGTCTTTGAGACGATAATCCACAGACTGGCTGACTGGGGTCAATCTAAATTGCTGTGAAGTCTTCTAACACCACAGTTGCTGGATTAGTGCAATTCTGTTAGATTGGACAGTGCACTGCAGGACGATTGAGAGAGAGAGACACACACACACGCACACGCCACACAGATTTAGTGCATCTACAGTATGTGTGCTGTTTGTACTACAGTACAGTATGAGCGAGTGAGGCTGTTTTTGCATTTTGCAGGCCTTGCTTGTTTTCAAAATGAACTTGCATGAATGAAAGACTGCGTGCATTCAGAGTGTGTTTGAAATGCATCAGCATATGAAAGAGGCGAGCAGAAGGCTTACAATCAGCTGTGCTTCACACACAACAGCACACGAGCGACTGAAATACTAATTCCAAAGCTAAAAGGTCAAACCCCCGTGAGCGAACCTAGAATCATTCGAAGCAATCTCTCAAACTGTGCCAACATTCACACATAACATCACACCATTAGTAACATCTGCGTATTGTGATACGCTCAAACTGATTACATCAGATCCAAACACGAGCTCTTAACAGTGACACCAAGTTAATCTCAGTGTAATGAAGCAAAGTGGGTGAAAGGTCAAGTGTTGTATCACAGCCACGCCACATTTCTTAGCTAGTCGCATCTTAGAGTAACATGTAAACAATTTATAGTATTTGACATGAAGATCAATCAGCAAATCCTGCTACTTCTGGAGAATATTTAATCAGAACATTCTGCAAGGTATATAAGAGGTCTGTAAGACACTAGTTTCTGCCCTGAAAACACTCCTTAAAGGATAAGGCTGTTGTCAGTTTTTCTCTTACTGTAGTTTTTTATCTAGAAATCCCATAAAAGACCAAAACCAACGATGAATTTATCCTACCAACAAGTATCGTCTATTGTTTTTTCATCATCAAACTACAAAAAACACATTAAAAAAAGCCCTATTGAGTGACATATTGCTTAATTGTGATCATCAATGAACGTCTAGTTTATTTAGAAACAATTCTGGGACTATAGTACATCTTTGGTATCTGTATCAGCTCCTTGTCATACTGAGCATGCTCAGAGATACGGTTTCTTGTTTAAATTTTTTGATTTTGATGAACCGAGAGGAATAAAGTGACGCGTTAGTGGCTTGTCAAATTTGGAGGGACTGCAGGGTGTTCAAAATAACTGAACTATGTGAGTTTATCTGCTTAACAGTGAGTCCATGTTACGATTTTTTATGATATCAAAGTTCACAAGGGGTGCCTAATACGACAGAGTACCTGCACCTGAAAACTACCACGACTAAAAATGTAACTCTTATGTAATTGTACTCACGTAACATGTCATTTGTCAAACCCGTCTTTGCTTGAGAGGAAGTAACAACAAAAGCCCGTAGAGAACATGGAAATTATAACCAAAACATGCACCTTTCCGGGCTGATGGGGAATGACCCTTTTTCAGTATCAGCCACTGTGTACGGCCGTATGTGTGTGTGTGCACATGCTGCTCAGTGTTTGAAATCAGGAAATGATCTAGTGATTTAGTTTTGATCCACCACATTACATTATATTACACTGGCAAAGTGACTTTGTCCAAAGTGACTTTCACCCTACACACTTCAGGAGCAATTAGGTCAGCATCTTGCTCAAGGATACTTCAACATGTAAACAGGAGGGCCCTGGAATCGAACCACCAACCCTACAACTACAGAAATAGCGGCCATATCTACCATCTGAGGGATCTACTGATGTGATACACACTGGATCAGTATCTGAATAACCTTATGAAGCAGATCAGGTATCAGCAAGACATGCCATTTTATAAACCTTTTAGAAGAATGTAATTTATAATAATGTAATTCATAATAACATTAAATATTCTAAATGGAAGGTCCTCTTACTTAGCTAATCCTGGAGCTTTCAACAGTGGGCCACGGACGGAAGCTCCGAGAATAGCTGAGTAACTGGAACTTTTAGCATTTTTAGACTTTAAGAATATTTGCCACAGATGCGTGTCCCCTAAGTCTGGAGCGAATCTCCACAGTCAGACGTGAGAATATTATTAATTTGCTCAAGACGACAAAGAATGGCGATGTATGAACATCTCTACTTGTAGTTAATTTGCAACCTGTAGTTACTGTACAGCTTAATGTTATCTTAAAAACAGAAGAATGATCAGTTCCACACAGGAACATATGTATACATACAGATACATATTTTAAACAGAAAAATTAAAATGAGTGCTGCTACAATTATTTAATTATCAATTAATCTGAAGGTTATTTTCTTGATTAACTGATATATACAGTGTGTGTGAGTTTTGTTTTGAAGCAGATTGTGTCTCCCCTGCAATGAGATGTAAGGTATAAATAAAGTTTTGCTTGCTTGCTTGCTTGCTTTAAAATAAATAAAACTGTGAAAAAGTGAGTCCAAAACCCCCAAAACATTCAGTTTACCATCATATGACAAAAAAGCATCAAATCCTCACGTTTGAGATATTGGAACCAGTGAATGTTTGGCATTTCTTTCTTAAGAAAATAATTGATAATCTAACCGTTGAATTTAAAACAAAGTTGCATTTCTTTAACACTTGTAATTGCTTTTCAAGAATATTTAATTTGCAACAGATGCAAAAATGAACTTTGTGCATCTTTCTGTCTTGTCTTTATAGATGCGTATCCCGTCTCGGAGGTGGTCTACACGTGGACTCAGGGAGCAGCCAAGTCAGTGGTGGTGGCAGAGGAAGGCTCTCGGCTCAATCAGTATCATCTGATCGGTCAGACTGCAGGGACAGAGGACATCTACACCAGCCGAGGTACAGGACGACCTGGCCTCAGATTAAAGATGACCTATTCTATCATACACATGACCTTATACACCTTAGCTGGACTTCATGTGGCTTCATCCCTCTGTTATCTTATATCACTCAGTAATTTCCCCCCTTACAACACCAGTCATACAGTAGCTCCAGGCAGGAGCGGGGATGTTAAGCCCCCACTTCAACCCTGCTATTCAGCTCTGTGTTATTACAGTGTGTGCCATCCAAAGATGTTGTGAGAAGAAATTTTTTTCAAATCAAGCTGGATAGAGACAATGAATGAATCACAAGGATTTGAGAATGCCTCCCACACATAGCCAGCTGTCTCTGGGGCTGCGAAGAGAAGAGAAAGGGGTGGGGGGGTGGGCAAAAAAAAAACAACACTTATCCGTGGTCTGAGCCATTGGGTCTGTAGGGTTAATCCGTATGCAGTCCCATCAGTTGTGCTTTTACTGAGTGACGTCACAGTGCAGGGATTGGCTGCTGCTGGGGAGACTCGGGAGGGGGGGGGGAGCAGCATCTGCTTAATTCTGTTATGTAAAGAAGTATGATAATACATTTCTGCTGCTTGTTGCTGGTGAGTTTATTACAGGAGGGCGTTCCTATAGCTGTAATGTATACAGAGCTAGTTGCTTTATCCAGTATTTGCCGGGGAAAGACACCGGATAACGTATGAGAACCAAACATTTACACTGAAGTATGCCACGGTGGTCTTTAAGCAGCAGGAGAAAATCCAACAGTGCTGCCGGTGAAGGACCTAGACTCGAAGTGCTCAACAAGTTCAGATTAACTCACAGGTTGCTATATTTCTCTGTGTAACTCTTTCCCCACCCTGCACTGCTCAGACAAACTGAGCCAGCATGGCCTTAATTAGCATTGCTAATCTGAGGTACAAACCCTCTTTAACAAGCCGAGAATAGCTCAGCAAAGGGCTCACACTGGACAGGGGTGACCTTTGACCTCACAGGTTAAGCCGATGAGGATGAAAATATAGACACGGGAATTGAAGTGATGACAGGCAAACCTTGTAATTTCATTACATTACACACATCGGCGCTTTCAGATGAAACTAGAAAGCAGCAAAGCTCAACAGATGGTTTAGTTCTGTACTTACCAGTTGACCAACATAGCTGCGTTGTTCTCCGCTATGAATGGCAGTTCCCCACAGACACTCCAAAAACCAAACAGTAAAATCCACCACAACCGCATTTTCACGCCTTGGAGATTTCCATCCACTTCCAAGCCCAGCAGGTGGTCAGATCAGAGTGGGGTTGGCCCAGTCGTGCCACCACAGAGCAGGGCTGCTGGCTAGTAGTCCTCGGAGCGAAGGCAACACAGGTGCCCTTTTCATTAAGGACATGATGCTTGTGGCCGCATCGCACAGACCATCGAAACTTTCCTCCAGTCCCTCTCAACCCCCCTCTGCGTCAGTCATCTGTGCACCTGCTTGTAATCACCGCTGATCCAGGTCTGTTTTAGTGTTCGAGCTCAGGCAGGCAAGGATGTATGTCCCCAATCAAGAGTGGCCTGGCCTGACAGAATGGGATGGACTGTCTGTTGCACACACACACACACACGCACACACACACACACACGCACACACACACACACTCACACACATAGAAAGAGAGGGAGAGAGAGAGAGACAGAGGGAAAGCGAGAGAGATATACAGGATGCAGATTGTGACAAGGGATTAGTGAGACAGAAAAATCCGATTTTGCCAGGAGAAAGCAGCAGTCATCTGTGGATTTTCTATAGTTTATCAGACTCCATGGCTCGACAGGATTTTTGAGGAAAAAAATCCTTCAAATGCAATCTTCTGTTGATTAACAGGATATGATGAATTCCCCACCAACCTGTTTTTCAATAATTTAGCTCACACACCTCATATTTAGAGGAGTAGTCTGGCCTGGATGTTGTCAAGTAAAGTCTCCTTGTACAGCCCTTAATCACAGCCTCCAAGGACTACACAACACCCACTGATTGAAGGAAATGAAAACAACACAGAGATTTTTAATGACAGCAAGGACAAAAAAAACATTGAAAAAAGGAACATCTTGTAAAAGGGTCTCAGAGAGAGGAACCCCCCCTCCAAAACAGGATAAAAGAAATGATGATAAAAGAGCACAAACACCACCTTCATCAGTGTCACCATAGAGAAGACACCCAGTGTAGGGACATCAGCACTGTCTCGGTCACCGTGAACATCTACTGTACCCATGTGACACACGTAGGTACAGGTAGATTTACGGTGACCTTATATTTGAAAAAAATATTCTTGTTGGCAGAGAATAGAGAGTTTAGCACAGTTTGTGAGATAGAAACTTGCAAGCCCTAGCACCAGTGTCTACGACAGGAGTTCTCAAAGTTTTGATGACTGAGTGCCAATTTAGGGAACCAGCCTATGATTGAGGGCCGCACTGGAAAAATGCGCACAGATAAGCCTCGTTGAAACGTTTTGCGCTCTGCACCCATGAACTTGTCGCAGGATTTGTGATGTGTGTCTCATACTGGCAGATCACTTTATCTGTCCCCCGAGGTCCGACGAAGTAAGAGCTGATCCATTTTTCCTGAAAGCTCCTTTTCTCCTCAACCATACAACGTTTTTTTTCCGTGGTGGCTTTTCCATCTCACTTCCACAATAAACTGCTGAGTTGTCCACCGAAATCACCATTGGCCCACACACCACACTTTGAGAAATTATGGTCTAAAACCTTGGTTATCTTGTATTGTTTTATTCCAGATAGACTACATAGCTTATTGAATTCTAAGCCTTGTGTGCTATGTAAGCATACAGTATAAGTCAATGTCCTTGGTTAACTGTAAACAAAAGGATGTAATTTTGTTTTATTAAGAAACAAAAGCTGGTCAAATGCCAAGATATGGCATAAATATTTTCATTAAAAGGATGAGGCTGGTGATATTTTTTTGTTATTGTCAATAAATTCCACGAAAAGACCAAAACCAAAAGTTTGTTGGTCCATATCTTAATACTTTCCTATTCCCCTTACCTGCGTAATTTCCTAAAACAACTGATCACTGTAGTTTTTAACAAACATTACTCAAACAGGCGTAAATAATGTATTTATTGGGGACTATTTTGAGACGCGGATTATTACACATTTGGTGCTCTAGCAGCAGGATGGTGTACGTGTGATCGACTCAAAATAAACAGTGCTTGTGTTCATGGTAATGAAGGTGAATGATGAATACTGGTGTTGTCTATTAATAGCTCTCATTCTTAGTGTCCCCAGGTCAGATTTGTTGGGGTGGGTTTTGCTGTATTGTCTATGATTTTGTGATCGTACGACTAGGAGTTGTCGAAACACTTGAGACAGGTAGTTTTCTGATAGACACATAGTTGTGTCTTAGTTTGTATTTGTGTCAAATCATATACTCCACACCTTTTACATCCCATCCCATTTCCTTCAGTATTACTGTATGCTATCTTCTTCACTATTCAGAGTAGGGATTAGATTTTCAGAAAACTAAAATGTCAAAACTTTAAGCATTTCTTCCTCTTTTGTTCTGCTGTTTACTACAGGTCAATACACCGTGATGATGGCTCACTTTTACCTGAAGAGAAAGATCGGCTACTTTGTCATCCAGACCTACATGCCCTGCTTCATGACTGTAATCCTGTCACAGGTTTCCTTTTGGCTCAACCGGGAGTCTGTGCCAGCGCGGACCGTCTTTGGTGAGTTTGGATCACACAGACACATCAGCCAGTAAAACAACTTTAGAAATGACCCTTGATTTTACACTATGTTAGTACAGCAGGATGCCTGAGTTTGTATACTGTAGGAATATACCTGTTAAATGACTAGTTAAATGCATAGTTTTCAATCTGAAGTGTTCATTTTGTGCTCATTACATCAGTAAAATCTAAGTTGAATGAAATCATGCATGCATAACCAGGTGTTGCTGCTGCATGATTTGTCTATAATGCTCTGAAATGTGCCCTCCTTTTGCTACAACTTAATCTGTTGGAATAAAAACAGAATAGTAAATGTGGTTAGTAAAAGTGACCCAGTTTTCTCCACCACCAGGTGTGACCACGGTGCTCACCATGACCACTCTCAGCATCAGCGCTCGAAACTCGCTGCCTAAAGTGGCTTACGCTACCGCCATGGACTGGTTCATCGCAGTGTGTTATGCCTTTGTCTTTTCTGCTCTCATTGAGTTTGCAACAGTTAACTACTTCACCAAGAGGAGCTGGGCCTGGGATGGGAAAAAGGCAATGGAGGCTCAACAGCCCAAGGTATGTTCTCTTTGCGTGTCTGTGTGTCCTTGTTGATAACACATTCTGAGGACCCAAACCTGAGAGATGACTCACAATGTGGGGACCAAACTATTCTGGGCAGTGAAAAGCTGGTCTCTAGGACTTGCATTGAAGGCTAGAGAATGAATGTAATCAAGAGTCCTCACGACAATTAAATGTGTCTGTTTTTGTTTGGCTTATAAAAACAGAAAACACAATTCAGAAGAGGCGTTTCAAAGTATCAGCCTGTAGTTGATGGTGTCTCTCTGCTTGGTTGTGAATGCAGATTGTTGTGTTTCAAAGCACTAAATAGTGGTATGGGAAACATGACAAGTGCACAAGTGTCAGACAGAGTTTGTGTCCTCTAGTATTTCCATTCTGTTTGAAAATATGAACAGAAATTAAGTATGACTTCACAGTCACATGTTAGACATAAAACAATGTTAAGCCCCCCTCCCCCCCCAAAAAAAAATTAAAGCTGCAATAATCAAGTTTTTGGGTTTTTTTGTTTTGTTTTGTTTTTTTGTCACTTGGGTCATAACTCCACAGCAAGCCTAACATCACACAGACAACTGCTTATTTACACATCCAGCCAGTACGGAGCAACATTAGCATTCATTTGGAGTTGTGTTTGTGGCCATACGACAGATGTAAGACCTCTTTCAGCTCATTTTTGGTCTTCTCCACCTCCAAAATCTTGCGTCTTTCGCTG
>NTHP01000853.1:24373-36165 GCA_003416845.1 Oplegnathus fasciatus | reverse complement strand
AACAGGTAATTCCATTAAAGGTGTAGTCGGCAATTCTAATCAGTGTGTGCGCTAAAAAAAGTCCAGTGTTCATACACAGTCCTGGCTCTGTAAATGGGTAACAAACAGAACGGCTCGGACCGAGCCACACAACTCGTGCTCATGCACAGGACAACACTAATGCTGTGCGTTACTCGCTTTGACCGCAGGATCATTTGTGTTTATTGTGAATATTCACCTCTTCATTTGTCTCCGGTGAGTGGCAATTTCATAAATGGTCTGTCAAAATCAATAAATATTCACTGCATCTAGCAAGTCACACGTGAGCTTAATTAATCTGGCTTACTACAGTGGCGTGTTCCCAAAATAAACAAATGTCGCTGTGATTTAATTGCAATAAACGGATCAAAAGGATGCCGAAATAACTACATCATGATGTCGACTTGTAAAAAGTCTGAATTCATGCTTTGTCAGGTCTGTCCGCAAGACCACAAGCAAACAACTTTCAAAATGCTTGTTTTCTGAATGGAGTGCGGATCGAACAGGGCTCGTTGCCTTGGCAATACGCGTCCATGAATTTTTTTGGCTGTTGAGTTCACACATCAACAAGCTTTCTCCAGGATTGCAGACTGCACCTTTAGAGGAATACTTCGACATTATGGGAGTTGGGCATATTATTAGCTTCTTAGTCGACACTTAAATGAGAAGATTGATACCACTGTCATGTCTGTACACTAAAAATGGAACTACAGTGAGACGACAGTTAGCTTAGCTTAGCAGAAAGACTGGAAACAGGGGTAAACAGCTAGCCTGGCTCTGTCCAAAGTACAGAAATCTACTTACTAGCTCATAAACAGAAAGAAAAAGTTAAGTTATAGTTATGTGTTGACAAAAATAAGGTGCAACTTAAGAAAGTGGCGAGTTTAGTGTGAAACTAACCAACGTTTGCTTTACGCTGGAAATTGGATCAAACTTGCGTTCAGCTGGTGCAACAGGCTGTTGCCTGATCGCGGCCAGCACATAACAAACAAGGGTTAGTGTTAGTTGTTAATTGGTGAGCTTTAGAGGGGCTGGACGGTAGATTTATTTTTACCCTTTGACGGAGCCAAGCTAGCTGTCTCCCCCTGCTTCCAGTCTTTATGCTAAGCTAAGCTAACCACCTCCTGGCTCTAGCTTCATACTTGTCGTACAGACATGAGAGTGGTATCAATTTTCACATCTAACTCTCAGCAACAAAGCAAATAAGCATATTCAATGGAATAGCTTCAAGTTAAAGAGCTTTTAAAGTCACCTTCAGACCACATAAAGCTTTTTATATGATCCTCACACACTCTGAATGCCTGTTGGCTGTTTGGGAAAAGGTTTAAAATATGAATGTGATCTTCTCATGTGACTTTATGCCTTCTGCGTGGCCTGCCACAATTGAATAAGATTATGGAGCACACCAGTTGTATTGTATTATTACATTTAAGTGAATTTTAGGTACAGGCTGTTCTTTAAATGCAAATATCTGAAGCAATAAATAATGCTCATATAAATAATTACTTCTGTTTATGGCAATATGTGATCATTTGACCTTCATTTTGTTGATGTCTTTTTATCCAGATTTTATCCTTTTGGCAATAGTCTTTTTCTATATATGGCTAATACTCTGATTCATTTTAGTTCCGCCCTCCCCTCTTTGGAAGCACAGTACTGCTCTCCGACCATGTTTAATGTATTCATTTGTATTTATTTTTTTATTTCATTTTATTTAAATTGCCTTTTTTTGTAAAAGGCCTGTGCAGATGACCAATGTCAGGGTCTGGGCCACTACTGAAACCTTAACTTTTTTTTCTTTCTTAATTGTTATGCATACCTGATTCCAAATAAAGCTTCACTGACTACATCTGTCTGCTGTTGTTGGTCAAAAAGCTCAGTGAGAATGAAACGCCTTTATCATGTCAGCTGTGGCATGACATGTATGACATGGAGTGTTATTTTATAATATAGGTCATAATTGACAATAATCCGAGATCTTGTGGGACACCAGATAAATGCACGCAGAAAGACACAGTATGATTCAGTAGATAGTGTATGAATCTACAGTACATATTAAGATACATTTATGCAGTTGATGTGATAAAACGCTGGCTTAATCTTGCTTGATGGAACAACGGTCTGCACGTGCTGTTTCTCCTTTCATGACACACATGCACGTCCAGATCATGCAGCCTTTACAGTTGGTGGACTGGTAAATCCATCTTGGGGGTCTCTGTGGTGGTAACATCTGGCTCACATCTGTTTGTCAAGGATTTAGCTCCATTTAAGTTGCTTTTTCCATTCAGCAGGCCTATACTCTACACCAAATTAAGCTGTCACTGATGGCACCAAATGCCATCAATCATAGTATATAGCTTGAGAAGCAAAGATGGACCGCAGTGTATGCTGGTGAAGAGGACCGTCCTCTCTCATCCACCATCACAGCACCATCAAAACATGCTCCTCGCTATCAGAGTGTGCTGTTGCTTGTTGACCTTTATACACACATTTTACATATGTCAAACTGACTCAGCCAAACAACATGAGGCAGTTTCAGTTATTTATTGAGGCAGGTTGATGCTGTAAAATACTAAATCAAGACATAAATAGATATATACATACAGTATATTATATATATTACATATATTGCATTTCATTATAAAACTGATTTTACGTTCGTCATTATATGTTGGATTTTTACGTGATTATAACAATACATTTATGAAATAAGTTCCTAAAAAATGTTCCAGCCCTTCATTCTCAGTTTCCCTGGGTTAGATCATCGCTGTCTACCACAAGTAGTCAGAATTTTAAAAAATCCTGCACATAGTGGCTCTAAAACTTTTATCCCTTCCCTCTGATTCAACAGAATAAGAATTTAAAGGTATAACGAGTAGGATTCGTCGGTTGCTGTTTGTAAACACAACATTCAAAGTTGGCCCCTCGTCCCCGGCTCTAAGCGCACACGCAGTGGTCCCCCATGTGCTTACGATCTGGCAACTGGTCGCTACGTTTTTATACAGCCCTGCACCTCACACCCTATGCGCTGTTGTTGGCTGGGGGCTGCGCACCACTGCCCAAAGGCTGATGCCCAGAAACGTCGCAAACACAGCAAAATAAAGAAACTAGGCAGAGGGCAGGGTCTCTGCAGATACAGACACCAACACACACTTCTAGTGGGTCATAAGTGATGATTGAGAGGGAGTATTTTTGTACGAGTCCATACATTGTTTTTTAGGAAAATCCTACTTGTTATGCCTTTAATGGAATTCCACCTTCTGGCAAGCCGCTCCACTATTTGTTTGCAAAAAGCACAACATTATTGTTGTGTTGCAGCAGTGTGGCGTTTTTTAACAACTAACAGTAGAAGCTTGACTGATGTGGTTAGCCAGCTCACAGCACATCGGCTGTTTGGAGCGATTAAACAGTCACAAACAGTCCAGCGGTCAAATTCACACGAATGATGCAAGGTGAAAATTCACTTCTCTTTCTGTCTGAACACACCTTTAGAGGTGCTGGTTGGCAGCTTTTAATACCTCTGATAGAGCCAGGCTCGCTAGTTTCCCCCTTCTTCCAGCCTTTATGCTAAGCTAAGCTAACCAGCTGCTGGCTGTAGCTTCAGTTTAGCTTTTGTGGAGCATATACACCACAAACGGGTATCAGTAAGGTGCATACAGGCTGTGGCTCAGGGCCAATTGAATAACTGGGAAAAAAACCTTGTGGGGTATGTATAGGCAATTTTAATATAAGGCACTATTCATTATGGGTACTATCTGTGACACGTCTGCAAAACTGCTTAGTCAGTAGGGATGAGAGGACACTCTCTGTACCTTATGTTCAGACATTTACTGCAGCTACTTTATCAGCATACAAAATATCTGAAGCTCCTGCATGTAGCTCACTGATGTAATTTGATTTCTGGAGTGCTGAGTGAGCACTCTCTGCTGTTAACACAGATTCAAGTGTGAATGTACCTTTTCTCTGCAGTGGCACAAAGGAATGTAGCTTTGTATCATGTAAAGCTGTATCATATTTATGTATGTAACTGACCATATCTTTCCAAGAACCACAGACTACTTCAAAATACAAGCATCAAACATTTTTGTAGCTTATATCACTGTATTGATTTTAGGTAGACACCTCAAACATCAAATCACATCCCCACTAGTGTCATTTCCAAAGAAAGTGTACAAAATATTGTACCAGTACAGAAGTGAATTATAATGTTTCTGAAACTCATTTGGTCACCTTGATTCAAACCCTGCAGTTGCATGCAGGTAATAAAAAGCCTTTTTAAATTAATATAGCACCTTTAAATCACAGTAACAAAGTGCCAGACAAAGGATGAAAACACAGATTTGACAGCAAAGTAATAACGCAGGAAGGAAATATAAAACTACTAAATAAAGGCAAGCATCATAAAAGGGAGGTCAAAAACAAGACACGACATTACACAAAAACAAGACGATAAAAAAGAGTTTAAAGAAGTTATTTGAAAGTTAAAGCAAATCATTCAGCCTGATCTTCTTCAGCATGTTGTTTCAAAGTCTACAAGTGCTAATGGAAAAGCACAGTTATCTTCACGTCTTGTCTTTAATGTACAGACCCTGAAACCTCACATGAAGGAAAACATTATCTGTGTGACCTTTAATATATTCAACACAATATCTGTTCCCTTCCCAGTCGATGCACACTGAGCAGGAATGTTACAATAATGCGTATTTTAAATTGGTGGCTGGATGAATGCTCACGCAGTGTTGTCATGTATGCAGAGATTGCAACAACTTTAAAAAGCTTCACAGTAAATGACTGAAGACTTTACCGTGCAGATCTGTAATCTTTGAGCACTGAGAGTTCTTAAAGAAACCCTTTGAAAGGTCAGTAAAAACTCATAAAAGTTCAAACTGTTAGACTTTCTATACATTTTAAATGATGCCTGACAACAAATGTTGCCCTGCTTCTTTTTGTAAAAGAGCGCTGGCTGTTTACAGTATTTTTCCAATAGTTTTATCTCAGTTTTCACAACAGAGTTTCAATTTGCAAAACTCTTAAGAAAAAATCCAATACTTCTAATTTTGGTCCCAAAATCTCACATAGCATACAAAATGGAAACACCTGCATATCAAATTAGGTAATACATCATGCAGTATTTTTATCAGAGCATCACAAGAAGGTTGTCAATTAATGTCAATGGTCGTTGTATTTTAAAATAAAATGGTCATGATCAAATAATGCTGTTAAATAGTAACTCATCCTCATCATAATAGGGTTTGTAATGGTCATTTCATTATTGTAAAAATAATAAATGTGCTGAAATCAGCATTTGAAATGATGAAGCATAAGAACGACTTTTGACAACTTTAATTGTATTTATGGAACATGTCGTCTCACTGTATATGTAAATGTAGATAATGAACACAAGGCAAAATGATGACTGACACTGTCCTTCCCCGTGTCGCTTTACTTTGATGTATCAGCCACAAACTTTTTATTCACGACACCAAACCATGTTTACATCACTTGTAGGTTTAATCATGTGCTGTCAAATAAAGCAAGCTACTTACCACTGTACTACTACTACTACTACAACTACTACTGCTACTACTACCACAAGACACTACTAGTAACTCTGTAACACTGTAAAAGCATACATTTAACTGCAGTTTACACTATAACAGACATTTGCAGTAACAACGTTTTGACAGTAATCAAACCACTATTACCACTATTGTCAAACATGGTGAACTAATTAGCAATAATGTTGCACTGTTGCTCACCTGAGTAAATTATTACTGTAAAATAAGGAGAAATGCTCGCAAACACATGTTGCACTGATTCAGGGATCTGTACACTTCAACTTAAGTCTTTGCTTTTTGTATGTAAGAACAGTATTTGTGTTTAAGAGAATGAGAATAAGAATTTTGGCTCTTTGCAGTGAGTGGTTTGCACACTGAAAGTCTTTGGTGAAATCTGAGACAATGCAATTGTAAGATACTGCGTGTGCTTGCAGTACCTTTTCAAAGAGATTATCAAGGATAAACTGTGTTCGCGCATCTGTGTGTGTTCTCTGTCCCTATCTGTATTATAATGAGCAAAAATACCCCCAAATAAGTCATTTTTAAATCCCAAGATGTAATTTTTTATGCTGTATGCCGTCTTTTTATGATCACAATATGTTTCCTTTTTCTTGTTACACTTAAATATACTGGCATGCAAAGATGCATATTCATGGACAGTATTCCTGCAGTTATACTGTAATATCCCGATATTACAGATTGAATCTTGCTTAATGCAATCATAATAAAACATATTTAGAATGCATCCATTTGGTAAAGTAAGATGAGGTGTGTGAATAAATAGATCACACATAATGGTGGCATTAACTATGTAATAATGTTATAATGCTCCTACTGTAAAATGTAAAATGTTTGCCATTTTGTGAGAATTAATATGCACAACATATCAGCACTCATATTAAATAGGAAGGACAAGAAATACTGAGTTTAATGGCATGGAAAAAAACTGATAATTATTATCTGTAATATTAAACTAGATACTCTGTACCCATTAAAATGAAGCTTGTTTTGCATATAAAGTGTTCAACCACATTTAAAGTCCATTTATGCCAAAAGAATTTTAAAAATGAGCATCGTTTCCTATGGGACCATTGAGGTTGTATTTCTTGCAGTGGACAGCACATGACTCACTAGTTAACAACCAAGCAATGAAGTTCCAGTTGATTCATGTGAATGATGTATGCTCTTATGTTTATACGAGCTCCTCCTGCTGCTCTTGTTCCCTCCCTCTGTCCTCTTACACATCTCTGTTCGCTCTCCAGCGGCTGCATTTCTCTCTTTAACCAGCAGAGGATGACAGCAGTCAGCTTCAACAGCAGCACTGCAGACAGGATCGATGTCAGAGGATCGCTCTGTCTGTTAAACAACATGTTGAGCCTGCTGCCTGTAGCTTTGTGCAGCCATACAAGTCCCTCGATGCTACGGTGGCTGTGGTTTGTGTTTTTGTCAGGGTGAATTCATTTTACTTTGATGCTGATTCACATTATTTGGTGCCATGAAAACCAAATGAAACTGTGTTTATCATCGAGGGATTATTTATCTCAGCATTTCTGCCCTTCAAGAATCATGTGTGTGTGTGTCAGAGGAAAAACACAAGAGGCCGACAGAGGGAGAAATTAATGTTTTGTTCTTGGTGCACAAGCGCTTCACTGAGGCTCAGCCAGAGTTGTTCATTCATTTGAAATAATAGATTATATACAGCATGTATACTCTGTCTCTGCAGCATGTCTCTAAAGATAGTACATTTTACACATGAAGTTCAGTTTGCAGGCTCTGGAGAGAGCTTTTCAAAGTTTAAAAAAATAACCCTGGTGATGTCATGTGTGATGTTATCAGGGTTATATGGACTTGGGCTTTTAGACTTAACATTTTTAACAGAAAGCCTGCATAATATAGTGGATGTGTGGGGTTTGAAAGAAGTGGGCCAGACTTTATGAAAGTCTGATACTAAATCGCTGGAGTTCCCTTTTAAGTGTTAAATCTCTGCCACTGGCTGTGCACACCACTTCTACTGTAGGTACAGGAGAATATAATCACAGCACGACAAGGGCCCTCAATTACAATTGCAAACACTGCTACAAAGGTGGCTTTATACTGTATTGGGCTGCATGCCAATTAGTATAATTTGGCAGCTATAACAGAGCTCTTGCAGCACTTTGATATGCAAGCTTTCAAATGAATATGTGGCAACTAACAAGAGCTCCAAAGAGGCCACGTCACCTGTGCTCACACTGCAGGTGCACCACCAAAATAAATAAATTCATGAATTAATCAGTGAAACAATGTACCAGTATTAACAACATTTTTAAAAACAAGAAGAAGAAGAAAGGAAGCATTTAACTTGACTTTACCCTAAGGACAGACAAATACTGGTAACTGGGAAGTAATTAATATTACTGGAACAGATTTACTTACTTGCTATATAATTAAAATACTGTCCCAAAATACTCCAGTCCAATCACAAAGGCATGTTTTATTTTCATTTGGCACATCAAATAATTAGGGAGAAAGAAAGAGGGGAAAAAAGCTCAACAAAAAGTATTTTTATGCTGGTTCAACAGTTCTTATGGGAACTGCAAAGTAGTCCCTAAGAAAGTGGAGTGACGCAGACTTACCCGTAGAGGAGTTTGGGATGAATTAGGGGCTGTTCAGAGGACGCATTCAGAGTGTGCGCACCTGCGTAAGACCAGCAGTGTCCGCAATCTGCAACCTTACAAGTGAGAAGCTGCTCCCTCGTCTGCAGACGCCTGAGAGGAAGGATTTTAAAACGCCTCATTTTTAACAATGACTGAAAATTCTGTCGGATTACAAACTATGAGGAGCTTTTCCCTCGCTTTATCCTCCGAGCAGCTGTGACCATCGTGTCCAGACACCGATACGCACCGTCCTCTGACACATCTCTACTTGTTGTCCTCCTGCGAGAAACATGTCATCCAAATTACTGGCTTATGTCTTACTTCTGTCAGTCCTTCACACATGGTAAGCTGCGTGCTTTTGCTCCAAACTGCTCTAAAAAGACAAAATGTGTTGTGTTCGGGGATGTTGGAAAAGATAAACTTCATAATGTGGAGATGTTTGTCACTTGTTTCTTAAAGAAAACTTTACGCTTCGCTTGAAGTTCATCTGAAGGATGAGCACTTAGATTATGTTTCCATGCATGCACCCTGCAGACCACACTACAAGGCATCGCCTGTTTCCAACCACCTTCTTTCCTTCTACCTTTACAGCTCTCTAACAATCGAGTACGAAGAGGACTACGAGGATGTCACTGTGAACCAAATGCTGGTTTCCAAGTCACAGGAAACCGACGCCACGGAAATACTCAACAATTTACTGAAAGAATATGATAAGAAACTGCGACCGGATATCGGAGGTAATTGACTTTTTTTTGTTTCAGTCACTGTCATGAGATTGGAAAAGATCCATAAAATCCATAACATTCATAAATGTAAATCAGCTGTGTAAACCTGCAGGTTCAGTTATAATCTGATAAATGACTCTGTCAGTCTTAAGAGTCACTTGTTATTAAAGTAGAACGAATATCTCATCTTTAACACTTTATAGAAACTGCCATATCTACAACATAATGTATCACAACATGATGACATAATGCAGAAACCATGCAATGTAAAAGTTGCCATAAACCTTCATAATGCATTAAGATGTCTTATAGCTGCAGTCATAAGACACGATAAGTGTGGTTATAATACTCTATGTGGTCAGGCATCACAGCTGCTTCCACCTGCTCTAACCATTTAGCAAGTGAGGTGACAAGGTGACATCATTGTGCTTTTTGTCATGTGGTTGTGACATGTTGTAGCATCTCTGTGGCAGCTCAGAGTGTTTTGACATCTATTCACGCCTCTCCCTTCGAAGCATGTGTCATTTGAACCAGTGTCAGTGGATGTGCTGTGATCATTTGGTGATAGTCTGGGTCTCTGTCTGCCATGGCAACGCTACATATAAAGAAATACAAAATCACATCAATATATAGATATATACATACATACAATTGTAAAACTGCGAACACTATTCCACTTACCAACCAACAAATAGGTTTATTACAAGTGGCATGTGGTTTATCAAGCTGGCTAATATTATAGTAAGAGTCTATCTCTCTAAAATATGGTGCTACTGAGCTACTAAGCTAAGCTGCAAAGCTACTAAGTTTTGTTGTCAATACATCCACAACTACAGTGATGTTAGCGGGCTAATTAAGTAGGCTAATTTAATTATAATAGCAGATACTGTGATATAATTGTAATCAGCTATCAATTTAGTGATATATTGTTTTCTGACATAAAAAATTGAACTTATGTACATACACACACACACACACGTGTCAAATGTTAAATTGTCTTGCTAATGTGATGTCCTGGAATATTTTGTCTCAAAAAAATACATATAATGAAAAAGAAAAGATAATAGGTAGGTAAAACATATTTATAATGTAATTTTAACATTATATCCTTGGCTGTTTATTTCAAGCAAGGAGAATATCTCCCAGTTTCTCAGCTGTTAGCTACTTACTGACCTACAGCAACAAAGGTCAAGATGTAACTCATCAGCATATCCTCATGAATATAAATTACCTTTGGAGGTTGAAACTTTGAGTGCAGAAGGGAGATATGAGGAATTCTATATAATTCACAGACTCTCGTGCTTATTGCATGTTCTCATACAGTGCGAGAATATCTGAGAATATGTTACTTGTTTTGTTTTCCTCTCTGAACGTCTTCGGTGTCAGGATGAAGAAATAGCATGATGGTCATATCCTGCCATGTGGTTTATGAGTTATAATGGATTCATAATGGAGATGGACTTCATATCAAATATTTCCGTGACTTGTTCCTTGTGAGGTAGACTATTAGTTGAAAGTGTAGCTTTTATTTTGTTAAAAAAATAACAAGGTTATGTTGTTTTCTAACCATCAAATTGATGAAGCACAGATTGGCTGTAGACCACAGTTGCCACAGCTCAGAGTGGAGCTGGAGGTCAGGTTTTCATCCACCTGAGAAACTGAATGAGAACACCACACATATCAGCAGGTCACTGCAAGGAGATGTCCAGCTAACACTTAGGATGTCAACACCCTGTTGTGTTATAATAGAGTCTTGAAAGGATGCACTGCTTCAGACGTGGTTGTTACCTCAGCTTCAACTTGTGATTATTCTTTCCTGATGCAGTTTGTCTTTAGCATTTGTATTCATCATGTCTTGACTCTGCAGTGTCTGTCACTGATGAAGTGTTAGATCAGCTGGCATCTGGCTAACTTACCCAGTTAATTGTGTTATCAGTTTTTGAAAGCTCACCCTGATTGGTGCTGGTGTAGGAGGTCAGTATACATAAGGTAGACTTGATGATACATGCTGATGCATGCATGTATCTTTAAAGTTGCTATAATCACAATTTGTATAATAACAATTAGAGTTGTTCCGATTCTGATACCAGTATCGGAAATGCCTCCGATACTGCCTAAAATGCGGGATCGGGTATCGGCGAGTACGCCAGTCTATGCATCGATCCGATACCATAATTTATTTGCCCCCAAAAAAATCAACTTGTTTCACCGGAAATCAAATCATCTTCGCCGCTCCAAAACAGCAGCCTACACAGCAAGTTGCGCTGTGCTGCTACCATGGATGTATTATGGCTGCCTCTGACAACTACTGTTTTAGAGCAGTGAAGAAGAACTGATTCCAGGTGATTTATCANGTCTTGTATTCTTTCAAAGACGAATTATATAAACTAGAGCAGTGCCCGTTGAAAACGTGCACACCGGCCGTGCACCGAGAAAAGAACTGAGAGAGAGATGTGTCAAAACAAATCTTCTTCGTGCGTAATGGTTATTTATTCCTAGATTTACTTATTTATGTTCTTTTTCAGTTAATAAAAGAAAGCTCTGTGGCATTCATTCTCTGTATGTATTTGTTCATGTTTTACAAAGGGTTTAACAATGATAGCAATCATATCACATCCATACAGGGTTATACAGCTGTTAAAAAAAAAAATAAGATGGATATTTTTTTTATTGCACTGGTATCGGATCGGTACTCGGTATCGGCCGATATCGCAAGTTCAGGTATCGAAATTGGTATCGGGAAGGAAAAAATGGTATCGGAACATCTCTAATAACAATGGATCAAATGACCATGTGCAATGTGAGAGGTTGCTTGTAGTGATTAACCTATAGAGAATTATCACCCAGCTCTGCAG
>NTHP01000852.1:104887-145957 GCA_003416845.1 Oplegnathus fasciatus | reverse complement strand
TATATATATATATATATATATATATATATATATACACACACACACACACACAGACGGATGACAAATTAAAGGATAAACCAACATAAAGTGTCTCAGTAAGGTGTTGGGCCACCGTGTGCCGAAGGCTGGAGGGATGAACACCATTCTTCCAAAAGATATTCCCTCATTTGGTGTTTTGATGATGGTGGTGGAGAGCGCTGTCTAACACGTCGGTCCAAAATCTCCCATAGGTGTTCAGTCGGGTTGAGATCTAGTGACTGCGAAGGCCATAGCATATGATTCACATCATTTTAATACTCATCAGACCTTTCAGTGACCCCTTGTTATGTTTCTCCTGGTTTTTCCTTTAATTTGTCACCCATCTGTATACATATATATATATTTCCTTGATAGAAATAATAGATAATGTTGTATTTGCATCTTTGCAACAAAGAACTCTGTCCTTTACTGCTTTGTCTTTGATTGATGTTTTATTCAAGCGTCTTTTTAGGAGAATATTAACTGTAAATAAAAATATAGATGACATTTTCGTTTTTTTTATCCAAAAAAACACACAGAGGAAGTGGAAGTACTTTATCGGCCCTGGGTAGTGTCTGCAGGTATTAATTTCAGGATGCATTCAGCCCTAACAACCTCCACCAACAAGTTAAGGCAGCCTGTATGTAGCCCGAGAGGCGAAACTCAGGCCATAAAAAAGCACTGACTGCACCACTAATTAACAAGTGATGACACGACATGTTCCTCCCATCCCCAGTGGAAATTGTACCCTTGGTGCACAGAAATGTAGAATGCTAATGGTATTTACTAAATTGTGGTAGCTTCACACAACCTATTACAGGAAGTCAGATTATGCTTTAATATATACTTTCACATTATGCCTTTCCTGTCAGCCACTACGTAAAATTACATGTATGCCAATTAAAAGATTGCAAATATATTGTGTGAGTGGTCAGTTAATAATTATGCTCCACCTCCACTGAATATTTGTTGATATTCAGTTATGCTTAGATGTTTGCCAGTAGACCACTGCACAGTATGTCTTGTCTTTTGGCATTTGTCTAGCTGTAATCATCTTCTGTATCTTGCTCATAACAACCTTGCGGTGTGATTTTATGTCTCCAATCAGATGCGGACAATGTATGAAAACAGCATTCACTTGAGCACTAATTGAGCCTGAGCACACCAAGCTCCAGCATTAGCCTTTGTGATTTTCTGCGAACATTTCAGACTTTTTTTTAATGAAATGTCTCCCAGATAACCTTTTAATGTGGTCTCTTCATCAGCAGGAGACTGTGTCTGTGCTCTGGATCACACTTCATGGTACAGGAAAGATATGTAGTGTTAAGCAGCATATTCTTTACAGCAGCTACTTCACTAAAATCCACATCAGTGCTGGTAGATGAACACATACTGTATATTAGGACCACAGAGGCTCACCGTGTACTGTATAGTTGCATCTCTTCACTACGCCCCAACTCATTTATGTTTTGATTGCTCCTGATTGTCTCCTGTCCCCAGTCTCATTAGCTAAGATTTGCTCTATTTTTATTTTCCCCAATGATCAGTTTGTTTGACGGCACTTCAGTGGATTAGCAGTGAAGATGCCTCAGCTGCTCGTGTGAATAACAAAGAGAGTGAGCTGTGTTACGTGATTGGACTTACTACACGCATGCTGATAGCTGTCATCCCTTCCATGGCCAGGTCTGTCAAACACAGCTAATTGATTCAGGTAGAATCTATAAAAAGACTCCCGTTTCACTGTGATAATGAGCATCAAATACAGATCCACAAATACCTTCACACCACACTGCATATTTCTCTCATTTATGTAAGAGTTACGATCACAGGCAAAAATGACTGTTTGCCAAAATAGAGGTTTATAATTAATTTATTGTTAATTCTGACTATTTGTTCTTTTAAATGCTACTGTAATGATTATTTTTGCAACATAAATCAATATGAAAATTACTTAAAATACGGCTGAATTCTTGTTTTTCAATTGATTAGACGAGTCAAAATGTAAACACTGATAATACATTCTTATAGGATTTAATATGACAAAGGGACCTCTAAACTTTGGTTTGACGTTTACATATAATGTGGAATTTAGTGGTAGAATTATTGGGTATGCATGAACAGATGACCCATTCATTACCAGTGATGGTTTTATGTCGTTATGAAGTGTGCTCCACTCCACTGTAACATATAGACTGTCAACATCACCTGTTGGCTGGTATTATTTTAATATCAGCTCAAAAACTTTAAGGAATCATAATCTATACTACAGAGTAACTTTTATTTGGCACTACAATATCCATTTAGTTTCATTTTATAATCTGCAGGAGTGTATTTTTATTTACATGTTTTGACACTACAAACATCTTTTTTCAAGACGTCCATCTTGCTGAGTGGTACTATTTTGGTATTTGCTATTGTTTCTTGTTTCAAATGCTGTTTGTCCAGGCACTGGCTGCAGACTTTCCAAAATTAGCACATGAGAAGAACAACAAACTTGCTTCTATAAATAAACTTTCAGTTCCCCTCTCTGTTGGCATTGACGGACTATGGATTAACTGACAAAGATTTCTGTAAGCCAGAGATTTGATGAAGATTCAAACCAACGAGGTTCCTATTTAAAGAAGAAGACAGTTTTGAAGTGTTGTGTACACAGGATTCTTGCTGTTTCTGAAGTAGATAAGAAACAAAAGCCTGAAAAACTGTCAAAGCCACATTGTTTTACATCATTTTAACGCTAAACTAAAAAGAGAGATGGCAGTGAAGCTCACTAATAACTGCAGCTAGAAGAAAATTTTAATAACATGTTTTTCGTCTGTTGAGACAAGCATTGTTTAACTCAAAATTAACCACATTTAATTTGACTGGGATTCCATAAAACAGTTCATGAAACATTTCAGATGAATTTTCTGCCTCATAAACTCGTGATTACTCAGATTACAGATTCTGTTGTTTCCGGTTCACTCAATTAAACCTTGACACTCCTCCTTATGATGATGCAGGGAAACCCTGATTAATTATGCTAGTTTTATTTATAGAGGACGTAATGTGCTGCCTAATCAGATCAAATGATGAACGGCAACTGCTTTTTTCATCGTTATGGCTCAATCGTAAACAACTTCTTACCCACAGCCTTGAGGGTGGCGTACTTGTTGAGATCCTTGACAGGCTTCTGTTGTTCATAGGGGCTGGTGATCTGCCCCACGGCCGGGTAAGGCTGTGTTATCAAAGTTGCTGCTTGAGCCGTGTTGTTCATCTGGTTGCTATCTAAAGGAGGGAAAACGCAAGTCGTTAATGCAGAAATTCAGACACTGGCTTGGTTTCCTCTAAGCGACATGATAAATGAGCTTGATGGAAGACTGTAGAATATAGAATAATTGCGTCTCTAACTTGGTACCGTCACTTTCCTTTAAGTAGGTTTTTCTGGGGACCCAGCTGGAGAGTCATGACTGCTCTTTGTAAAACTGTACTAATCCTACAGTAGACATCTGGTAAATTAAAGGGTGCACAGCAAATAGACTGGCCCCCTGCCTGTTGGCATGACAGAACAAACAGATGTTCAGAGTGTCTTCTCCACGTTTAGATTGGAGGAGATTAGTGGAACGTACCAATTCACACGCAGCAGTTTGAAGACTGCTGTGTGTTATATATATCTGAGTAGAGATATCAACCTGTTTATGAACCAGTACTTTACTTGAGGCGGACAGTTTTGATCATGCTTTAATTACTTCTTCCTTTTAGCTTTAAGCACAAAATCACAATGACGGTTAGGATAAATGTCACAAGGTCGTGTATCAACACTCATTCTGTTATTTGTCATGACACAAACTGTTTCCTTTAAAGACTCAGAGGAGGTGCCAGTATTAATCCACTGTGAGTCTAGTACCAATAACTTGGATGTGAAGATAAAAAAAATGTGCATCAACTCATCACTGCCGTTGTTAATGGTTAAAGTTTACAAACTTTAAAATGTGGGGAGTCCACTAGTCCTTGGTCTAGAATGTGTCCGATAAAAACAGATCATTAATACAGAAAATAGGTTAATTAGGCTCTTATTCCCCACTGGTCAGCAAGAAACTTTATTACTGTGCTAATTAATTTGGAAAGTCTCAAATTATCAATGCTGTCTCATGAAATGGTGCAGAGGACAGCTTTGACAATTCTTTCACTTCACCACAACTCAACAAGGGGGTGGCGTAATGAGTAAGACTGGATTTCGAGGTCATTTAAGGTAGCAAAAGACTGATGGTGCCGCTGTATTTTCCTTATGATAAAGATTTCTCCATAACAAGCTTCTGTATTATCCAGTTTTATTGAAAGCCTTATTAAAAACTTTTAGTCGTTGAAAAAGACAGCACAGTACTTTCACATGTACAGATAACTTATTGAACTCAGTGATGGATTTGTCTTCATAAACCCTCATTAAATATTTTACATTTCTTTAAAAAAAAATAGTTCCTGAAGATTTGAACACTTTTATGTGCAGTGGAATAGTAGCAGCCTGACCATCAAATATGAATGTTTTTTTAAATGTCATTGTAGCTGATGGCCTGTTGCTTTATCAAGAAAAATAACCAAATTCTCCAAAAATGTAACAGGAGATTGCTGCATCAACTCTATCTGTGTTACCTTGTCAGGTTCCTTTCTGGGCTTGTTGACCTGTTTCAGTTTCACACAATTCATCGTAAGTGGGCCATGCACACAGGCTCTCATTCAGTGTGATCTTCTTTAAGCTAAAAGTCAAATTAGATTATCTGCTTCCATAGGATACATTGATTGACTTCACCTGTATTTATTTAACCAGGATTATAAATGTTTAATGCTGCTTTTTAGGAAATCCTGGGTACATAATGTTTTATGTTAAAAACAATACAAACAATGAAACGTATGGATCAAATTTAGTCCCATGCAGTTTTCTGTCAGATAAGCTCATTGAAAAACTATTTTTATATGTTCATTTGTTGGAGCATCCACTCAGGAGCAAGTTTGTATGCATTTGAGTGGTCTCACCTGACCATCGTGCTTATCTGATACTCCAGTCAAGGTCAAGGTCAGGGTATCCCTTAAAGATAGAAGCCACCGAAAGTAAATAATTGAAATAATTATCAATTTACGCTGAATGCTTTGCCAAACTATTTTGTATCCCAATATTGTCAAAAACATTTATTTTTTGAGCCTGTCTGGATGTCTCCAGTATCTCAAATTTCCTCTATATATAGTCTGAGATGGAAATAGATTTTACTGCAGTTGAATGAGGACAGCACTTTTGTTAACATCTGGTGTAACTTTGCTATTTTCAGGATGCCAAACTCAATTTAAACGGATGTGCTGATGTGTGTACTTGTTTATCTCCCTCTTTAATGTTGATCTGACTTTGTGTTGACTGAGTGTCATTTGTGCTTTTACTGTTGTCAGAGTCACCACTTTTATGTCAGCTGCTGGGAGAAAATAGGCCACTTCTGGAAACTTGTAAGGTTAAAGACTCCATGGTTGTTGCAGGAAATAAGCAAGTTAACACTCCAGACACAGACACCTCCCTGGAACTCATAAAAGATTTAAGGGAGTATTTTGGGAGCTGTATGCCCCGAAATAAATGGTGCAAGGAGAAGGGCGCTCTTATTTACAGGCAGCCTACTTTCAAGTTAGTGATGAAAATATTCTATTCTCTCAGAGTCAATATCTTGCCATTTGTGTCAGACTCCTAAAATGCTTAACATCAGTCACTATATTTATATTGTATGTGTGCATGTGTGTTTATACATAAGCTTATATGTAAATAGTTTGATAAAACAAACATTAACCTGGTTATTAGTTAGGTAACGATACTCTATTTGACTCACATAATGCAAAGCGTGCAACATTGATTTGTGTAAAAAGAAAACATAATATACTTTAATTTGGGGTGATGCCATTATTACAAAGCAATCAGAGAACAGAGTTTTTTATTAAGTTGGTTATTAGTGTATTAGTGTAATGTCATGCTGTTTAAAATGATGTTATATGAAAGTAAACAAGTATGTATGTGTGTGTCAGTTTATTCATACAGTTTACCCGAAACATAACTCAGTGGCAGAACACCCTCATAGCCAAAGATGGGCAAAAAGCTTTACCTCAACAAACTGAATTAGATCTAATAAAGAACAATGGAGCTGGCTACTTTTAAAAGTTGAGGAAAACTAATGGTTTGTTTATGTAGCATTAACAAGTTCATTCAGCATCTCTTCCTTCTTCATTAATTGTAAAGACCACAGACAAATTTCCTGACCAGTGGCAGATATTTATTGGGCATTAAAAGTCAAAGTATCTTAATTATGTAAATGAGACAAAGTCAGCTGTATTGATCCGAGCAGCCTGATACAATCTGATACAGATACTGTAAGAAGAAAATCTGATTTTGTGCACCTCTACATTTATCACACCACTGCTGCACCTCTCTGTTATTGTGAAACACAGCTACAAATTGCACAGCAGTCAGAACCTTTTTGAATTGCAAGTCTAAAGTATTGCATGCTGTGTAACCCCTATTTGGTATATATTACAATAATACATGAAATCACAATTTCTCAGTACTCTGTCCTAGAGCCTTCCCTCCAAAGCAATTCAGATTAGATCAGCTTGACTGATATAACCCTGATTTCCATTCTTGAGCTCCTAAAAATAAAAAAAAATTTAACAATCTTCAATCATAATACCTCGAACTATAGTAGGTGCAGAACTTTTGTGAAATACAACCCTATTTCAATAGCTGTCTAATTCTGCTAGTTATGATACAGCTGGAGCTTCAGGATTTGGCAGTCAGGATGGTGTAAAAAGCTATTTTTTCACACTATTAAAATAAATTCAAGGTGAGACTTCCCTTAAAAGTCAAGACTGCAGATGCACCGCTCAAAATGTAAAGAAAGAATATAATTTTTTTTACATTAATTCAAGATGGTAGTGATTTTCTAAATTAACCCATATTTGTCTATAAGAGAGCAATAATGACTTACAGTATGTGCATATTTAATTTTCTTCTCACAGGTCCGACATGAAAGTGTGGGGACAACGTACTCGCAACATCTGGTGAAATGCTGAAAAACTCAAAAAAATAATGTCCCCACTGTAACTGTGTTGTCAGTGGTCTATAAAATTATAAAAACAAAAACAACTCACGTATCTCCATCCAAATATTTTTATGATCTCTGTATTGTCAGTTTGTAATTATCTCCTTAAAGATTCAAGGCTTCAGTATACAGTTCAGAGTACAGTGTATGGTGGAAAATAGAACCATAGGCAGACTCTACATTTGGTAGCGATTTCTCAGCTACTGTGAGAGGTAATGCTGCTGAAATACATTTCTATTTGGCAGTGAGGAAATGGACTGTCATGCACCAGTGGAGTGCTGGCAGTGAGCGGAGACTTTGTTCTCTCTGGCTGACTGCCTGGAGTAAAAAGAGGCCACACTTCACAATTGCCCCATGTACGCCCATGGCCAGCAGGACATGAACATGATAGTACTGGTAGCCAAAGAAACCCAGCTCACAAAATCTGTATTACTGGTGTCTTGAGGAGAATGAGAGCTCATAGCCCAGTCTAACAGATTTTTGTTATCTTTGACAGGCAACAGATGAGGAAAAGGGGCTCCCTCTGGAGCATTTCAGTCACTGCTTTGCACCACTATCTGTAATATACGGCGACTTTTATAGCTGGGGCATAGTCACACCTGCCACTCGAAAGCACAGCTGGAGAGGACAAGTGCAGGATGGATCCATGTGGCAAAAAATATCACCTCACCTCTTGTAACCTTGCAAGGATTGCTGTCAAGAAAACAATAATCATCCCTGTGCTGTTGCAAACTCTGTTACACAGAATCCCTCCCATTCATCCCTGTAAGATACAGCAGCCAGGACAATGTACCCTAAATCTCCATCTCCAAGGTCACCAAACTAAAGGAAAACTACATCATTCTTTTCTTCACTGTAGTAATATATGAATTAAATAGCAAATATTCAGCTTGACTGAAACATAAATCTTTTTAATATTTATACTGCAAGTTGTTGTCAAAGATGCAACTAGTGCTGTCCATCAAGTGGGAGATATCCATCATACAAAAGTAATCTTCTGTCTCATGGCTTCTCTTATTTTGATACCACAGTTATACACCAGAAAAATCTATGGTATGTGGATAAGGTGAATGCAAGTATAATGCATTGCAAATTTGCTCAGAGTAGTACATTTGAAATTTCTTTGCATTTCTTACCCACTATAGGAAATGTCTTATGGTGTGTACACAGTATAAGTAGATGATTTCCTTTACACTGCTATGGACAAGAAGCATTATGTCATCTGTCATATTTTTTCCAGATTATTACAGAAAAACAGACTAAAACTAAATTTATCAATATATATATATAATGACCGTCAGGTGTAACGTTATTTTCTGACTCAAAGAAGGAGACGGGTGAGATAAGACAACTGCACATTTTTTAAAGCAATTCAATTTTCACTTTTTTACAAAAGTGTCATAACCTTTAAGTAAGTGTGGTGACAGCATGTGTTTTACAGTACAGTGATGTTGTGTTATCTCACATCATTGATAATTTTCTTTCCTTTATTCCAGGCACTGACAGGAAAAATGGGATTTTAAATCAGGGCACAAGTTCCTTAGTCCGTTCACCTACAGTTTGTATAATGTAAGTGTGCTCACCTCAACCTGTTAGCACAGATATGGCGTTCAAAATGCTGTGTACAAACACTTCTCCCTTTGTTGTGAACTGGCTCTAACCTGCATGTTTTCTAGTTGATAAACCAACGTATTGAACTTCACACTATGCAGGCAGAATCAGGCAGGCAGAAACAGTAAAAAAAATGTCTTAATGTGTATTCATCAAAGCATTGTTTTACTGAATACTGCTGCACTATATATAGAAAATGTTAAGAAAGTATAATACTGTACATACTGTAATACACTAAAGAAAGCATACAGTATCTCTCTCTGAAGATCAGTCCCAACTGTCAACGTGTTTTTAATGAACTGATAATTATTCTGTGAGGAGGTAAGGTAGGACAGAAAGTGCTCTGATTTTAGAATGATTAATTATTATCATGTCAGCGCTGACACCTCACCTCAGCTGATTTTAGGGAGCAAAAAAAAAAAGTCTCAGCTAAAACATATAAGACTTCTAGCTCTTAAAATAGAACGGCTTTCAATTTTTGAGGTTAGTTTTGTTTGAAGTTAAATTGCATTTCTCAGTTCAGTAATATTTGTAGTAAATATGTGGCCTGGTGGCAGCCTCGTTAAAAGACCAGTTTAACAGCACATGTAGAAAACTGTCAGTGTCTGTGTCTTGTCATTAACTGAGTCATTTAATTACATTTCTGCAACCAACATTTCCTGGATTGCTACTATGTTGGGATTTATTCATCAAGCAATTTAGGGTTTTAGATTATTTGTGCTTGTAATTTGTAATTTGCTTGTAAATCTGTCAGAATTTCCACTGTTTTTGCATCTCAACATTGAGGAGAATGTTTGGCTCAGCAGTCTGGGTTGAAGAAGAATTTGCTACTCATCTGTAATTTTCTTGATTTGTGATAAACGTATGCATTCGAGTTGATGAATTTAGATTAATTACAAAAACAGTCTGCTCATTACATGCTTATATATTTGCGCAACTAAAGCTATGTACGATGAGGAAATTTCAGACAGGAAGTCATCTGCCGTGTATGCCAAGAACAGGCAGGTTTTCATTCCAACCACAAATTACACCAGGTGTTTTCATTAATTAGCAAACCTTCCAAACTAATCAGTGAAATCACCTGCTGTACTCTTCAGTTGTAATGAGAACTTCTGGTCTTCTATACAGTCGCACATGATAATCACTGATCAGTGATATTTTCTCAAATGAAACATCTTGAGGAGCATCTAGATTAAGGAACATCAGCACATCACTTATTTTCATTTGTTCACTTTGATTTGCTTCATTCTGTATTTCTTTTTATACTGTAACTGAAGCACTACCTCATAATCTCTATTATGGGCTCTATTAGTTATTTCATTGATTCCTTGGTTTCTGACCTCTACTGTACAGGATGTGAGTTTTTTTCACTATATACTGTGTGACATTGGACCTAATTGGTATCGGGAGAGTTTATCCTCAGTTTAGCCAAAAAAAATTAGCATTTACTTTTTAAAAGTCATCTATTCATTTATAAATGAAGAATACAACCATAAAAATGCTGCTTGACTGTGTCTCTAAAATCCTTTTTTAATATGAGATGCCATTTGCCATAATTATCCAGCTTGCAGAGAGGGAGAGAGGGAAGAAGGCAGAGAGACCTTTATTGACTGGAGCTGTCAAGGCAGTAAACAGGTTAGCATTAATAAGAACTCTTTTCTGTCTGTGTGGGTGTGTGTAGGCGTTGGTGTTGATGAATGAGAGAATGAGATTGCGATATAATGTGTGACGCCGTTGCATACGACAAGTATTGGCTAAGAAACAGAGCTGCAGGTTGTCTCTGGTAATTAGTGTGTATGTTAAGTGATTGCTGAGGGCATGACTAATTGCTTCACCAGCCCGCAGGATTGTGGATGGACCTTTTTTCCTTCCGCCTCTTCCGGTTCCACAGCTAATTCAGGATAGGCACGCAAATATATATAGAGAGCTCACAATTTTATATTTCTATTTGTTTTAAAACATCTAGGAGTTATCAGTATTTATTGAAAGTGGTTGTGGTGGTGTGATTCCGGTCAGTGAAAGCAGATGTCAGCAGCATTAGTGAATAGATACAGTGTATAAACAAACTGCTCTCTTGTGTGAATGTGGCTGTAGGTGTGTGCTGTGTGCTGCTGATGTCACAGTACTTACGGAGACTGTTAACTGTGACTCTGGTTTGTATGTTCTCATAGTGCTGGCCAAGTCCAATGTCGTCCGTATGTTCTGAGGCAGGATGGCGGATAACATGTGCAAGAGCTCTGGAAAGATGAAGAACAATCTCAGAGAGGACATCTTGCAGTAAATGACAAGTACAGATTCTGTGTAGGCCAGCAGTGCACTCCGGCGTTTGCTAACAAGTCCTCCTAAATGACAAATTAAAGCGTTTGTTAAGCGTTCGTGGTAAACAGAAAAAACCTTTGACTGTTAGTGGGAGACAGGACACAAACTGTCGTCTCTAGCAGTCCAGGGTTTAAGGGGGTAAAAATTGAAGCAACAGATGCTGAGATAGCCTGACTTTTAGTCCTTAGTATGGGTCAGACTCTAAAAATACTGGATCCTACATTTCCCATAATGTAACTCAACAGCATCTTTCTTTAGACCAGTGTTTGAATTACACCGTGGCTTTCAGGGGAGCCCTATTTTTCGGGTTTGGGGGGTGGGAGGGTACTGTACACATGCATGTGCGTACATGAATGCGCCCGCCTCCATGTGAAAAAATACTATCAATACATTTCAGTCGGGGCTGGGCGATAAAACAATCTTGATACGGGATCGTGATAAAATTTATGTCGATAACGATGATAAACTTTGGACATTTTTTGCTGGATATGGATAGAAAGCAGAAATAAACGCAACAACAGCCAGTCAGTCTTTTTGGCTTGCACGTCAAAGTGCACGCCCATTTCCTACCGCAAAGTGTTGTTTCAGCTACCGGTGAAGAAAGTTATCCTCTAAAGCTGAGGAAATTGTTTACAAAAAAGGTAAAACGACATCGATTATATGGAAGTGGTTTGGATATCCCAAAAGCGACAAAGCGCGGATTAAGACACTAGATGCTCCCTGTAGCTCCCCCGTATTTCGAACCCAGCTGTAGACCCTCTCTGCCTCCTAAATAGCCACACCTTTCATACTCCACATCTCAAGTTTGTAACGCAGGCTTTCTTTTAAAACTTTTAAGTCTCAATCCCAATTCGACATAACCCTGATGACATCACCAAGGTTATTTTTTGGGAATTGACAAAGCTCCCTCCAAAGCCACAGACCACATTATAAAACAATTTTCACAGGCTGAGTGGCTCCCCTTGTGAATGTCCCTTGCCTGCACTCTTACAAACTCAAACACAAATTCACATTGAAAATATGCGCTTTTCTTTGGTAAGAGAGGTCAAGGGACATAAATTATGAAAAGATTCTCAAACCAGAGGGGTTGCTAACTAGTGGCTATTGGTAAGACTGTAACCAGATATACAGCTATGGTGGTTGGACGGGCCATGGCATTCAGATGAGCCAGCCACTGTAGTTTAGCCTAAGCAGATACGATGTAAGGCCGGGTCACGCTGCAGAGTTTCTGCTGTTTGCTTGGATGATTGTAGGATTTAAAGGCAAATTAGAGGTACTGTCAGGTCAGGAATAGAGAATAGTGTCATATGTCAGAGGGCCCAGTAGATTTATAATGGCACAATACCCACTGCAGGGCATAATGATTGGTCAAAACATCATTTAACATGAATACTGGGCTTCCAAAGAAATGCTCACCCAACATTCGCCACATTTTACTATGTATTGATAACTGACAGCATCGCTGTTAGATGTGGTTGGCGGTGACTAAAAGTGTGCTGTGTCACACAGGTAGCTACACTCCCTCAACAGCAATGTTGAGGAGTTTACTGACTGAAACCCTGAGTACACTTCTGGCGAACTTTAACCACTGGAGGTCAGCAAAAACAAGACTTTCAACTGGTGTTAAGTTTTTCTTTCAAGTCACAGAAAAACAGCTGTGGCAAGTCATATTTTTCTGAAATTACTTTCTCAAACTTTAAGTGCTGACACTTATATGTCTTGGTACAACTTGGCGATAGAGATGAGTTGTTAAATGATCTTATGTCACCTGGAGCGTAATTTTGTAAAATATATATTTTTCTTTTTTAGGCTACATAGAGTAATATATTCTGTAGCTTTGTGGCATAAGTTCAGCAGCGTCCAGGAATCTTGTAATTAACTTTCGTCGCAGGTGTCGGCTCAGATTCAAGAACTGTCGTCTCTATTAAAAACTCTACGCTCCTTCTGAATCCACCTCATCAAAATGACAGTGTGCAAGTTATCTCATTATGGTGCAGTGTTTACTTCAACTACATGTGAAGAAATGTCTTCAGTGAATTAGTCTGCAAAGCATATAATTTCCATTATTCACCTAGATCAGTGGAACCTTTATTGTTAAGATATACCTTTTAATGAAACATTTTTCTCATACTTTTGTGTCTTTTTAGCCTATTCCTTTTAAAGACTGGTAACTAGCCTGGACTGCTACAGGCTTTGACAATGACAACACAGTGTCTCCTCAGTGCAGACGTTGTTCAGCCCCAAATCAGTCTCCTGAGTAGGCTGCAAGAGAGTAATAAGCCTCTTTGTGTGCATATGTGAAGTGTTTGAGAAAGATGGAGAGTGTGTGTGTGTACTAACTATCTGCACGTGTTTGACGCTCACAACCATGTCTGCAGAAGGCAATTTTGGGCACATTTTTTACATTTTCACTGTATATTTCAAAACAAAAGTCAGCACAAAGGGCCTTTTTAACGAATTGTAGTCTTGCATATACTTAAGAATGCATGACAGAATTTCATGTGGAGAAAACAAATATGTTTTCACCAAAATGGTGCAAAATTACAGCTGATCCTGTGCTTAGTTTCTAAGGTAATTTGACATTTTTTTTGTGTAAACCATCTTCACTTGAACCCTCAACCTGAATTATATTTGGACAAAATAGGCACACATATGTAACATATGTCACAGCATCACTGGCAATAGTCTTACAATTAAAGCCAGTTTCAAATTAAAGTCTCAGGACAATGAGATGAACATCAACAACACACTTTTGTCTGTAACACTGACAAAAATGTGCATGTGACTTCCTGTTGTGCAGGCAGGGTATGCGCCTGGGAATGAGCAGACTGAGTGCCATCAAACTTGTTATACTGATATCACTTTTAAAATGTACTTTAAGTGCAGCTAAAGTTCTTCTTCATAGTGTTACACAGTTTTATTTACAAAACAACTTGTTGCTTTGTGACTTGGTTTTGATGTAATTATAAGGTCTGGCTTCAGAGGCGAGTTAACACTATAACAGATCAGATTTGAGATGTTTTGACAGATTAAACGAGCGTGTTGATACAACTGTAAACTCTAAAATAATTTAAAAAACACAAACATTGGTGAAATTAGGACCTACCTTGACATATTTTCTCGGTGCGGACGGTGCGTTTTTTCCAAACCTAGCTTGGTGAAAATTCCTATCAGTGCCATTATGGCCACGACCCCGCATATGACATACACAATGAGGTTGGTTTTATCCTTCGCGGTGTCCAGCGCCACGTCCACTTTCGGCGGGGGTCTTCCTGTCATCATCCACGGCGGGGTGTCGTAGTTCTTACAGGTGGTCTGGTCCAGCCGGGAGCTTTTAAACGCGCAGCAGAACCTGAAGCCACAGGTGCCGCAGCAGTACAGGTAGCTGCCCGTCCTGCACACGAACGGCGGATCCCACTGGCCCATCACGTCGTAGTAGCCGCGGCACTTGTCCTCCATGTGCGGGCTCTCCGTGACTCCGCTCTCCTCTTCCTTTGAGTCGTTAAACCCGGTCATTATCATGAAGTCGTCGACAGCCTGACCCGGCTCGCCCTCCGCGTCGCACACCATAACTTTCACCAGAAAGTAACCGAGCAGCAGCTCAGTGCCCCGCATCGTTGCTCACTTTTTACTCCGCTCTTGACGCCCTGACAAGCTCTCATAAGCCCGGACGCATCTTCCGAAGAGACGAGACACAGCCATGCGTAAATGTTATTAGGTTGATTCCAACTTCCATGCGTAAAAGCACTGCGCGCCTCTGTACCTTTCTTTCCTTAGAAAAACAAAGGCAGTTCAGGCTCTTTGCAAAGGGCAGCCTACTGTAGTAGATAGTTGGAGAGTGGTAGCATCACTGAGGTGGTGCACCTGGCTGTGCTGGAGGGTGTCAGACACCTCTGAAGCTGCTTCACTCCACAGAGCCGGGCACTGATACACAGGGAGAGAGGGAGAAAGACAAAGTACAAGAGACCCGATGAGTAAGTGAATAAGGGGGAGAGAGAGAGCCAATGGGAGAGAGAGAGTGCTGTGTGCAATAGCTCTAATTACAACCCTCACAGCCACTATTGTGTTGAGTCTTAAAATTGTCTGTAAAGGTTCAATCCGTGATCCAAATCACCCCCACACCAAGATCCAGAACGCAGGATTGGAACCTGCAGCCACTCCCAGATTGATTGACAGGGCTTTAATGAAATGACTAACAATAGAAACTACTAAATCCAAGTTATTAATGATTCTTTTAAACATGTGTTTACATTAGTAATGTCTTTACATGGAAGTGGAACATGACTTTATTCTCTCATTATCAATTGTAAAGAAAAATACAAAATGCAGATTTTTAAAGTTATAATCTTGAAGATTTTCATTTCGTTGTCTTTCACAGCACCTATGGTGATAAGCGGTAATTGCAGGTGTGTTTTTGGACCTCAATTCAGTTTCAGTTTCAAGTTTGATGTCTGTAGTCATCAATGTTTTCTTTCTTTGTTCGGCCATAGTAACCGTTTAGTCACAATGCTAGCAGAGACCAGAAAAAACAGTACACTGCTTCACACACAGGTGAGTTGAAGAGTGAGTCTTTTGCGTTCAAAGCCTTGTTAAAAGCTTAACTGTGTGTTGCTTGAGATTTTTCCAGGAAAGTCGCTTCTGACACCCTGGTTGTAATACTGCAAATGCAAGGGCTTTCATCAGCGGGCCATAGGCTTAAGCACCATTGTGTTGTATCATTGGGCAATGGATAGTGACTTAACAGACGTTTATTTAAATGAAAATCTTCGAGATTATATCTTTAAGTAAAACTCTGTTTTGTGAAACAAGTAGATTTTGACTGAGAATTTTACTTTGTGCATATATGGCACAAAAGGGTAACAAGACATTGATCTGCACTATTATATCTTTTAGAATATGTTTTTTTAACTCCTGTTTTGTTGATGTCTGTCCATCCGAACGTCCTTCTTTGGTACGTAGAAAAATGTCTCAATAACTCTTTGCCACATAGATATTCATGGTTTCAAGATGACCATCCTTTCTGATGATTTTTGACCTTTCATGCTGCACCAGCTTCAATTAAAAATGTCTCATTTACCAACACTTTGATCAATGAGGTCTCAAAAACGTCAAAGTAGGAAGGGTAATGGTTTAAATATATTTTAACAGCATCATATCAAACAAATTCTGTTTCCAGCAAAATGAGGAACAAATAAACTTCACAGGTTTTCACTTCCTAGAAATCAATGAGAATATGTTAAAGCATAACAGTTTTAATTAGAGCTGTAACCCTTCTGGCCTCTGTTATTATCACCTCTCCCACACAGTCGTAACACAAATGATATCTAAGGAAAATCGTTTTATTCAATCCAACAAGGATACAGTTCTGTAGAGAATTAATCTTTGCAGTTCTCTAGAGGGGTCGAATCAAATATCTAGAACATAAGCACACAATACAGGATTATATAATCATGCTGTGTGGAGACACAGTATGGTGATTAATTATAGCCACCGCATGGTGTTCAAAAACCTGTGTTGGTCAAGCTTAATTTAAATGTACTCTCAGCTTGGTTATCAGCCTGGTTTCTATAAATGACACATACTACACCAACTGGTGCAGCTACTTTGAGTCTTGTTTGTGCTAGGAATACGTTTTAGAAATTAAAATACAGCCTGAGTATTATTACTGCTAGTAAGATTTTTATATGTAAACAGTATGATCTGAACTAGGATTTGATTAACCTTACAATTATATTCTCACATTTTCTATAATCACAGGCAGAGCACTTTATTCCAGTGTTCATTTAATGCAACAGACTATGTCAGCCATGCACCCTCTGCTATTAATTACTGATCGTTTACAAACAGTAACAGATGATGAAGGGGGCTTGACAAGCACGGATCTGCAAAAAAAAAGCTAGTTGGCAATTTATTTTTAGAGAAACCTTTTTATCTAAAATTATGATTAGTGAAAGGAGGCTCACCATCTGCCACTTGAGAAATCTCACTCTTTTTTTTTTTCTTTGATGTTGAATCGTCTTAGCCATGGGAGGCTACTTTTATTTACAATTGGCTGTCAGGGGAGTTTTTGCTTGTCTCGTCTTTGTGCATCTTTAAAGTTCCCTATAAATAGTTTGCGCAGTCCCCAAGGATGAAACTTTAGAGTTCCTTTAAAGTGAAAACACTACAGCTTTATTAGGACCAGATAAACTCCAGACGGTGACATTTCATTTAAAAGTGTAAAATAGTAAATGACTGCCAAGTGAAACAAACACATTATAGTTTTGTTGCTGTTTATACCCTCCACCAGTTGGTATTCTCGCTGTGGGGCTGGTCAGTGTTATTGACACCCTCTGAAGCATTGTTGATGAGTCACTATTTTATGTTATTATGCATCATATAATGAAGTTAACAGAGCTTTTGTTATTTACAGCTTATTATGTGGATGATATTTTCTTACACCAAAACAAGTTAAAAAGTAGTCCCAATTACCTTTTATCTTGGTTTCAACTCCACACATAAATAAAATCTAGAAATTTACTATATGAATAAAATCTAATGTGAGCAAGGCTGATGTAGATTCTTTATTGGTTTTATTTATGTCCTGATAAAGTCTCTCAGGATTTTTTTAATAGTTGCTGAAGCTTTGGTGTTGATTAGTTTATTCTGAGTCTGTATGAATAATACAATTCTTTTGTATCTGTTGTGTTATTACTGTTTAGTGTTTTTTTGTGCATGATGCACCAAGTTTGACATTTCAAATTTCACATTATATCTGAGTAAATAATGAATACATACAAAAATTACATGGTGCCCCAATAAAACTGACCAGCACTGTAACGAAAGGGCTGTATCTGTTGGGGTCATGTTTTTGAAACACACTGTCAGAAATAATGTGCTAAATTTGTACCTTTGGGTGTACAACAGCTTGTCACTGGGGCAGTACCCTCCTAGATACAGCTGTTGTACCCTTGACATTGGTTAGTTATGTGTACCCTTTGTACAAACTCACTTTCTCCTGATTTGTTTGTCTGAAAAAATACCATTTTATTGCCAGAATGTTGCTCATGAAAAGCAGGTCCAACATTTAATTCGGTGTGAATCAGTCATATACAGATGGGTGACAAATTAAAGGAAAAACCTGAATGCTTGACCCCTACAGTGAGGGGATCTGATGGCTCTGTTATGCTGTGGGGGGCATTTTGCTGACATGGTTTGGGTCCACTTGTCCCCTTAGAGGGAAGGGTCACTGCAAATCAATTCAAAGTTGTTGAGTGATCACCTTTATCCTATGATGAAACATTTCTATCCTGATGGGAGTGGTCTCTTCCAGGATGACAATGCCCCCATCCATAGGGCATGAGGGGTCACTGAATGGTTTGATGAGTATGAAAATGATGTGAATCATATGCTGTGGCCTTCGCAGTCACCAGATCTCAACCCAGTTGAACACCTATGGGAGATTTCCGACCGACGTGTTAGACAGCGCTCTCCACCACCATCATCAAAACACCAAATGAGGAAATATCTTTTGGAAGAACGGTGTTCATCCCTCCAGTAGAGTTCAGAGACTTGTAGAATCAATGCCAAGGCGCATTGAAGCTGTTCTGGGAGCACGTGGTGGCCTTACTAAGACACTTTATGTTGGTTTTTCCTTTAATTTGTCATCCGTCTGTACCTGTACTCAGGATTCAGCACCTTCCACTTTTTTTATTTCTTTTATTTCAAGGTTACTCAACCATAGCCTACCAGTTAAAATCTACCTTAAACAAATAAGGAAACCCTTAAGTAAAACCTTAAAATCTAAAAGTAAAATGAATATTTTACCTGACTTTTTATGGTATTTGGCCTAACACACACTGTCTCCTGATATTGTACCTTAACATTTAGAAGAAACAGTACGTATGTACCTTTTACTGCTTGGGAACACATGCGTACCTTTTTGAGGGCAATATATAGTTACCTTGAGGTCCAATAATTAGCCCTAGGGGGTACATTTGTGTAGATTGTACCTTGGGGGGCAGAAACTGTACCCCTACTTCTGAAAGTGCAGGAACAGGTGACATATTTCTGCAGGACTGCACTAATCAAATATGTACACTCATAAATGTCAGCAGTTTGTGCTACAGGGCTGTCGCATGACATCTGCATGACTCTTGCAGGTGCGTCTTTGCCAAAAATTTAGTGGCGCAAGTTATTCTATGCCATGCTTCGGGTGGGAGCAGGTGGGCAGACAAGAGTGTTGTAATTCTGCTCAGACAGGGAGAGAGCCTGATTAAATGCTCACACAGTGGAGAATTTTAATGTAATCCCTTTCTGTTACATTTGAGTAATGCAACTGTCACATGGATCGTCTCAGGCCTGTGACGAAACATAAAGGATAGTCTGCTGTTCCAGTGTGTTGGAGGGGGAGCTGCCCCTAAAGAAACCTATAAATCACCTGTATGGAAAATGTGACATCTGCAACTAAACTTTTTGGCCAAAGGTATTAAAATAAGAACTCACAAGTATCATTTTACATGTATTTTCTAAGAGGCTGGACATGTACACCTTCTAAGATGGTTAAATATAAGGCATTTTCTCTCTATTGTATCCTTTATGCAGGTAGTCCCAAGCTCCTCTACTGTCAGTTATATATGGAGTCAAGGATCTGGTCAATTAGAATATGGTCCGGTCAAAACTGTAAAAGAAATGTGCGGTGAATCACATTAGCATTTACACCCGGTGTCAACAGCAGTGTGACAATATACTAAAGTGGATATGATGTTGCTTCAGTTATGTTAAAAGGGGAAAAAGCTGCAACTTTTCTGTGACAAAGGTTTTGATCTATGCTTGAATTGCTCCTTTTACATCTGTTCTGTCTGCATCTCTCTGCTTGTGTTCTTTTTTTAAGTCCAGTCTAGTCTAATCCTGCTCATTAGGGCTCTATATTTATCTGTTCTTTTTAAGCAATTGCCTTTAAATGTCATTTTATATCATATTTCAAAGGTTTCAGAATAAGATTAATATAACATTTTCACCCGACAAGTAAATCCACATTTGCTCGTTTAATATTTATACTCAGTCCTGCCATCCAAGAAATAGCTAATACTTATTTGATTTCATACTGCACATACAGGATCCCTCCCTATACAAAGAGATTCAACCTAATTATTTTCTGTTAACCAGTTGCAATTTATTACTGTTCAGCTTTTGCAAAATTCGCCACTTCTGTCTGTATTCTGTGAACAGCACTGTAAGGTTTTCAACAAAGATTTAAGTAGTAAAAAAATAAGTAAAACATAATAAATATGAGGGTTAACAGCTAATATTTCTCTGGGGAAGTCTTGCTATTAGGCCAGGTCACTCTTGAAAAAGAGATTTTAATCTCAATGAGACTTTTACCTGGTTAAATAAAGGATATGATATGATGATGATTAGCATGCTGACCTTTCCCATTCTGAAATATCAGTGTTCATTGCTGCATCATGCTCTATTATCCCAGCGTTTGGAAAGGTTTTTAGGAGCACACTTCATGACGAAGTGCTGTTGAGTTATATAAGCTACTTTGCCATCATGTGGCATTATTTTGATCATCAGATGAAATATTGCTATTTCTTAAATCTGTGACAAATCCAACTTTTCAAGTCATCTTCTGGTGAAAGTGACCCCGTGTTTGATGTTTTGCAAGATTTAAGTCACAACAGTAAAACGTTTGCAGCTACATTTCAACAACGTTTCTATGAAAAAGGTTGTGAAATCAGTATAAAGCAGAAGTGTCATGCAGACAGTCTTTTGTCATGTGACCCCAGTGTTATGGCCTCTGCTCACAGCTGTATGAGTTATTCATGCCGGCGTGGCTTGAAGCTCTCCGCTTCAAAGTGAGACACACAAACAAATGTACATGACCTTCTGATTTGACTTTCTCAACTCTGTGGTTTCTTTTCATCTCCAGATTCTCTTGATACTGTATGAACTGCTCATTGTTCTAATGTGAGACAACATGTGGAGTCTTAGTGGGAAATAGATATTAAAATGAATAAAGAGGCGGAATACTTTAGTTTCAAGCCAGAGAAAAGGGTACAATCTTCTTGCATAGGACTGATTGAAACCAATAGAGTAGATTTTATCAACTGGATCACATTTGGTTTGTCGTTTTTGCACTTTATATTTGTACGAATTAAGCAAACAAGATATAACGTGTTAATTAGTGAGCTTTAGAGGCGCTGGAAGGTCGATTTTGTTACTTTTGGACAGAGCCAGGCTGGTTGTTTCCTCCTGGCTCTTTCCAGTCTTTATGCTAAGCTAAGCTAACCAACTGCTGGTGGTAGCTTCATATTTACCGCACAGACATGAAAGTGATATCAATCTTCTCATCTTAACTCTCAGCAAGAGTGAGTAAGCACATTTCCCAGAATGCTCTTTGCAAATGCTCCCAAATAACTCTTAACAGTGTGGAGCTCCATACTGAATTGATGGAAATAAATAGTAATATGATTAAAACAGATGCAGGCTTCAGAGTTAATTTACTGCCATAAAACACACAATGACTTATGTGTCCCCAAGTTGCACCTGCATACTTTCAACAACATGCTAATAGCTGGAGCAAAACTTCTGAAGGTTTACCTCAACCATTGAGGTGCTACGACATCTGGAGAAAAATCACTGGACAAAAATGTTTAGACACGTAGCCATTAATCTGAAAGGCTTCTTCAGTTAATTGTGGGGGATATTACCAGTATTTATCCCCATCCCTTATCACACAAAACACTACACAGAGCCACTGGCTAGGATATTAATGCTTTTGACAACTCTTAAGAAACATTTATGCACATTGTGTCGCTATAATCCTAATTTGACTTTCAGTGTTTTGCTTGATAAATACAGGCCCAGGCCTTCATACTCAACTTTTCCTCCTCTCTTCGCAGCCCAGCAGGTTCTGACTGTTGATCAAGTCGTACTGGGTCAAAAAGCCATAAGCCTCTCCCTTTGGGCTTTTGGACTCAGAGTAAGCCTTGGTGAATGGCCAGTGTGCTTGTGTTCATTTTACTTTTGTCCTAGTTACAGCAGGTACAAGAGGATAGTGGAAAAGACAAGACCAAACTTTTCTGTCTTAACTTTAAGACCTGCACCATAAAGTGCAATTGACAGTACACCACTGAGTGGTTTGTGGTACCCCCAAATCACCCTTTAAAACCAGACCTGAGTTTCACACCGTGTGACTGGTTTTATTAATGTAGGATGACAGTGAAGGATTGGCCTGTAAGATGGAGCGACACACTTTTCCATGACTATAGATAGCTGAGAACACTGAGACTAAAATTGGTGAGAGATGCAACATCTCAAACACATCCAGCTGAGCCTTTAAGTAATTTGTAGTCAAAGTAGGCCAGTCAGTGGTGACTGTTCGTCTGCGTTCAATCGCTGCTTCTCGGCGTCTGACATTTTTCCCTTTGTCTTCTTGTTCATTTTCCACACAATCAAGAGGCAGAGGAGTGCAGAGAAATGTTGTCATGGTAACAGAAAAAAATAGCCAGGATGACCATGAGTGAGACAGACCTGATGGCACACTGTACTGTGCAAAGTATTTCATGGCCTGATACTACAGCTGCAGGGTATTACTTTGAGATTTCCTACAGATGAAAAAGAAATGAGACAGTAGTATGAGCTTCAAGGCCACTACTCAATTGGAAACTGGCTTTTTGAAGATTATAATTGCTCTGCGATGGATTGTTAATAAATTTCAATTTTGCTCTAGCTGTTAAATGTGCATTTGGCAAAGCAGCGTAATTCTGAGCTTGGTTCGTCTTCGCTGAAGTCACTGCTGTCAAAGTGGCCTATTTTCCAAATCACTTATTTCTTTTTGGGTTTCCAGTGTGTCTCAGTTCAGACTATATGGCTGAGAAAAATGCATAATTTGTTTTTTGTGTAGTCCAAACCAATCACTAGATGGACTGGCAGCTCACAATGGTCCAAGGCATTTTTCAGATTTATCACTGATAGCTTTCTGTGGTTGAGACAAACTTTTGAAACTGAGCGTGTAAAACTGAGTGTCTTTCCGAAAAGTCTTCTCAAAGCACCCAGCTGAGAGGGTTTGAGGTGAAGTGATCTTTTGTGTTTCGATAATAAACATTCTTGTCACGATAAAGAGGAATTTGTGAAAACTTACTTATATCACAGGAGTAGCACAGAACTTAGTTTTCAAGCATTTAACGCATGTTGTCATAAGCAGACTAGTGTTCCACGTCTCATGAGGTTTCAGATGCTGTAATTGGTTTTTCTATTTTTCTCTTCAGCTCTTTTGAAATTTCACTGTCACACAAACCAGAATCTCTTGGTCACTCTCAGGGCTCACAGTCCCACAGAGAGGCTGCTCTGTCTAACAAGTAAAAATATTCAATCCAGAAGCAGTTGAACTCTGCTGAAGTGTTCGGTCACTGACATACCTGCAGGTATGTCTGCTTATTATTCTGACAACGACGGGTAAGAAAGGCTTCATAATATCTAACTCTTCTATAGCTGGAAATAGCCACCGGAAAGACTTCAAACTCTTTTTGAGTTTAAAGCTGTTGTTAAAAAGAAAGTGAGGAGAAACTTTTGGACATTTTTGTTATTTTTGTAAAAATGGCTATTTTAGAAACAGATGTGAGAGTGGTATCTCTTCCTTTTGTTCTGTTCTCCTCTGTTCTATTCTCTTTTCTTCTCTTCACTTCTCTTCATTTTTTCTGTTATGAAATGCATTTATTTGTTGTTTTGTCTAGTCAATGTATTTATGTTGTTGTGGTCAAGTCTCTCTTAGAAAAGACTTTGCTTTTCTTAATCAGGCCTCTTAAGAAACGGCTGAATCACACAATCATCATGTCTAATTTGACTATAAGGGCACTTGAATCTCATTTTTTTGTTTGTTTTTTTTTGTTTGTTTGACTTAACATATAGTGGCTTTCATGTGGAGATAAAAATAAAGTAGTGTATAATTAAAAGCTGGGAAAACAGAAGCTACAACCACAAATAACTTTAACCCCAAAGTTAGCACTACTTGAATGTACTGTTATATTCAAGTGCAAAAAGTAAGTTTTTAATTTACAATAAAAACTCAGAAAAACAATATATAAAGGAGCAAAGAGCTCAACTGTAACTAAAACAATAAAACATAAAAAATGAGGAAGCATCCCTTCCTCAAAAAAAAAAGAAATGAAAATAATAATATAATCACAAAAAGAAAATAAGGCTGATGCCACGATTGTGGGAAATCTAACCAGTCCTTTTGAAGGGCTGCTGCTGTACAAAAAAGGTGGCTGATGAATTGCAAAAACCTGGGGAGTAAGATGGTTTTTAAACAAAAAGAAAAATTCAGGAGGCGTGTAAAAGTCTCTTTTTTTCCTTTTACAAACTGCAAGATTCAACAGCTACCCATCATTTGACTAAAAAACCCTAAAAGAAAAGTGCATTTCTGTTGAAAGTCAGGTCATCCTGCTCCACAGAGAACAGTGGAAGCAGTGATGCCTGGCAGTAGATAACTAACAGCCCATTCAGGACGCCATCAGAGGCTCCGTTCATTTCCCTCAGTCAGCTGCGGAGCAACAGGGTGGCTGCCTCGCTCCAAGTTGGCCAGCTTCATGCCAGAGTCTCTAGTGGAATGCCAGGCTCATTATAGCGGGATGAGAGTTCACTTCTCCTCTAACTGTGTGAGCTTCACAGGGGATAATGAGCCTCCTGACCACTGGGAGTAAATGCTTGTCTGGTTGCTTCAGTCTATCTAGCAGTGGAGATTTCGCTCCTTCTTGTTTTCCTCATGCTGTCCATACTGAATTCCATCCCCATACTTTGTGATAGATAAGATAAATGCTATACTGTGTAATACCATGATGTCTTCAAGCAGAAGTCTTGCATTTTGGAAAATACGCTTATTCGCTTTCTGGTGGGGAGTTAAATGAGAAGATTAATACCACTTTCATATCTGATAAATATGAGGCTACAGCCAGCATCCTGCTTAGCTTAGCTTAGCATAAAGACTAGAAACAGGGGGATACAGCTAGCCTGGCTGTGTCCAAAAGTAACAAAATCTGCCTACTAGCACCCCCAAAGCTCACTAATTAACAGTGTGAAAACAACAATTAGCTGTTTTACAGGTGGTTATATGCCAGACCCTTTCTTGGCCATGACCAGTAACTTCCTGGAGTCTCTGCTGGTTGCATGGCAGCTGCTTAGAGCCAAGAAATAGTCCAGCACATAACCCCCCGTAATCGTTCAGTTTTTGTGCGGAGATATGATGTCTTAGTTAGTGAGCTTTAGAGGTGCTGGTAGGTGGTTTTTGTTACCTTTGGACAGAGCCAGGCTAGCCGTTTCCCCTCATTTCCAGTCTTTATGCTAAGCTAAGCTAACTGACTGCTGCTGCTGTAGCTTCGTATTTAACGTACAGACATGAGATCAATCTTCTCATCTAACTCTCCACCAGAAAGTGAACAAGCATATTTCCCAAAATGTAAAACTATTCCTTTAAATGCTTTGAAATGTACAGACCTGAGCATCTTCATCTTTTTAAAAGATATTTAAATTCCAGTATTGGACTGCTGAAGACTATTGTTTGGTATTTTGCTATTGACACTACATTACAGGGAGAGAGAGGATGACTGGCTTCAGTGGATTCAAACCCACAACATAAAAGTTACACATTACACACCACTAACACAGGAGGCCACTGCCACTTATTTGAAAGTTCAGTAGCCCAAAAAGATGTACGCTGGTAGCTTTACTGTAGAGAATTTTTCTTCCATTTCAAGAATCACAGCTGCAGGTGGTTATTTTCAGATGTCATTGACTATTCACCTTGCCTTTCAAAAACATTCTTGCTGCAGGCGGTGCATTATGTGTGAGAGACCCAGATATGTGGGTCTGTGGGGGGGATGTAATGCTTTTGGTGCTGGGAACATTAACTGCTTGGAGGGAAAAAACTGTGGACCTGCCACAGCAGAGATATCCAGAATTGGGCTGCCAGCCTTGGCACGTATCCCAGAGAATTGTGACTCAACTGTAGCAATAACGTTTAAATGTCCGTCCAGTCCACTCCCAGGTGAGCCAGCCCCCCGAAATGCCCATTACTATGTTTGCAGTGCTTTGTGGCTTCTTTGAGTATTTTTAGCGGCTTTCAAAGCGTAAGAGGCAAAGTCATACTCGAAATATTTTAATACGAGTTCAAAACAATGTTGCCACAAAAAGCAGGCACTGTGTTGCTCAAGGGACCAAGATGTTTATGACTCACAACTTTGGGCTGAGTGATAATAAACACTCCAAACAGTCCCAAAATGAAAGGCTGAATTATTTCTGAATTATCTTATCAGCAAAAAAGAAAGAAATATGTTATAGTTCTTTAACAACTTAAAAATAATTCACTACTATTTAAAGAGGAGAAAATCAACAGTAACACTAACAATAACATTTAAATAATCTATAAGTTAACAGGACATTTAATATTTGCACATTTCACTGTCCTCGGCTTCTACTAGTTTACTGTTGTGATAATGTGACCTTGACTGGTGTCCTATAAGAGTCTGCTGTGCGCTGTTCAGGAGAAGTGGAGCCCTCAGTCTAGAGAAGCGAAGGGGACATCAGTAAGAGCTTTAGCTGCATGGGTCTCCTGTGCAATGTAATATGAAACACTATTCTTCGATCAGGCCTATTTTCAGCCCACACATTTTACTGGAGCAAAGCTGATCTCCCTAACATGCACTCTGGGAGAATTTGGCAGGAGTGCGCACACACACACACACACAAACACACACATAGACGTGCGCACACACACACACACACAGCAGACACTTGGCTGGGTTACTCAAATCAAATTGGGGCTAAATTTGACCTTTGAGGGAAAGTCTCAGGTCTGCCCAGCCCATCCTCATCTGCAAATAGCATGTGAAAACATTCAGTGTTTTTTGCTCTGTGTTTATTTCTGTCAGTCTCCTTTTGTTTGCATATTTAGTGGAAGTAACAGTTTGAGTACAGTCATCAGATAAAAGTTGTCATTAATTTATCTTTTAAATCATGAATGTACTTTGTCATTTAGAGTTACGTCAGCTTGTTTTAATGAGCCGGTGATGCTGCTGCTACGTGTCACAGTTTATGACACTATTTTGACAACATGATCAAGCTGCCCAATTTGTGTCGGGGTCAGAAGACTTTTCCTTTTACGACAAATTGTCCTTTCATTCGCCTGAGCTCCTGTCAGAGCTGTATTTCACCGCAACGAGGATGGACATTTATTGCTTCTGTTTTCTTTCTCTCTACAAATTTACTTTCCTCAAGTCATATATCTCTCCACGCTGTTCCTTCTGCCCAATATTTTCACAGCTTTATTGCTTAAGTCGTTTGGTGGAGTTGAATTTAAACTGACAACTGTAGGCATCACAGCTATAAATATTGTTTTTATGGAACTTGTTTTCTGACAGCCTTATATATTTATTTGCCACAACACGTGTAAATTCAGAAAAATTAGTGGAAATCAAGTGTATGCTAGAAATATCAACACATAAATTACAAATTCACATTCATTTTTATTCTTTAAAGTGTGTGTTGTATATGTGATCATATAAAGACTAATAAATTAAACTAAACTAAACTGTATTGATAGTGCTGCTTTAAACAAAATGCCAAAAAAGCTGCTTTCAAGGGCAGCTTCTGGAATTTGCAGAATAATTTGCAGGCTTTCAAAAGCAAACTCAAAGCTGGGTACCAGTCCACTTTACTGGACAAAACTGTGAAGCACACTGTCATTTTTAATTGGAGCTTAAACAATGAGTCGATTCATCGATTAGTTAATCGACAGAAAATAACCAGCAACTATTTTGTCATTTTTTAAGCAAAAATGCGAAATATCCCCTAGTTCACTAGATTTTCAGACATTTTATACACAAAATGATTTATTGATTAATAAAGAAGATATTTGGCAAGTTAATCGATAGTGAAAATAATGGTTAGTTGCAGGCCCACTTGTAATCAACATACGTTTGTATCCAGACCTCCTCAGTCAATTGAATTAAGTATAAACTACCAGTGTGCAAAGCAAATGACAAAGAAAAAGCAATCTGCCTAAATACCACGTAAACAAATGGCTGTTTGATTACAATGCAAGTGTGTCAAAGTTGGGTTATTGTGGAAATTCTAATGACCACATTGAACAACCATAAACTAAATGCTATAGCTGGAAAAAAGGAAAAGGCTAATAAGCTTTTCAGCTACTGTACCCAGGGGGATTTCATATCAACCCTTCGACTCTTATCTATTTATAACAAATGTCATGCTTCTCCAGATGATAGCGCTCAGAAACCTCTGTGGCTCCAGTGAAGTTTTTGCCAAATGACAGTGTCCCACCTCTCAAATTGTTCTGACATTTACATTCAGTGAGAGTCAAGTCGAGGCTGGTTTATTGTATAGGCCCTAATCACTGCTGCAGACTCTGAGGACTTAACTCCAGCCACACTGAGAGAGCGACATACTGTTTGAAAATGAGTACTCATGAGTAATCAAGTTACTCATTCAATTAAGAGTTCAGCATGGAGCACTTTTAGAAAAACACACAACCAATGGCTGCCCTTTGGTTGCTGACTTTTAAAACTAAACACACAATATCCCTCCTAACCTAACTGAGCTATAATAGTAAAGGGGTTTAGCAATAAAAAGGGATATTGTAATATCATGTTTATTTAATGTAGGTGCTTGTAAAAAAAAAAAGGCTAAAATATCTCTTTGAACTTATGTTTGTCTGCCTTTCTTTAGACTGCAGTGACATTTCTTACTAAAATGTGTCTCAGATTAAAAAAAGCATGTGGAGACTGATGAACAATACAAAGGAAAAGGAGCACTTGGGCTTATAAGATAATTGGGCTATTTAGAGGAAAGGGTGAGGGCATAATTTTGGACAAAGCAACAGGATAAATTAGGCTGCCGTTAGTTGAAAGGTTTACCAGTAACTGTTTGATGATAAGATATGTTGTTGCCTGATGTTTGTTGCAAGTCAAGAGTTGATTTCAAATGAGCATAGAACGTGTTTCTCCTCCAGATTCCCTCCACTAACGACTTTATGTTTTCAGTTCTGTTTATTTCCTTCTTCATTGGCAGGACGTATCAAAAAGAAATTTTAATTTGAAGTTTAGGCCACTGACCGAGGAACAAGTTGAGTCTTTTATGTGGATCTAGACCCAAATGTGCTACCATGCGTCCAATTATAAGATACCATGCCCATTTCCAGATTTTCCAAATATTTGCAAAGAAAAATTGCACCAATTTTACAAATTCCATTCAATATTTCAAGCAGCCTGAAAAGTTTGCATATTTTTAATTTTGCTGTATCATTTTCCAATTGGTTGCCAAATTCTTTGACATAAAATGTCATAACTCTTGTGCAACAAAATGTTAATGACACACACATATCAACTCTAAGCATTACTGCAAATTTGGTGACATTTTGCCTGCAGGTAGCACCACAGCAACATGATGAATTTGGAAAGTTCATCCTTGAAGAAAGCCCTAATATAGCCTCACTTTAATTTTTCAACTCTGTTGGGCCTTCAGGTAGTCACGGTGGCCCAAGCAGCCACTTAATTTGAAAATGTAAAGCTTACAGTAAAGCTTGTCAGCTTTAGCTAGACACTCTAGAGGACATAGAAACATCTGTTTTGTGTAGTACGGACTCATGAGCTTTGGCTTTGTGTTGGATGTAGTGAAGCAGCGTAGTGTGCTGAGAGGAACCAACGTCTATCCACCAGGTTATAAAATCCCCTAAAACTTTTTATCCTTCCCCTTCACGCTTCATGAAGATAATATATTGAAACGAGTTAAATAAATGTGAATGTAAATTTAAATACAGTTATCCTGATCATGAGTACCTCAGCAACCATTATTTTAATGTAGTTGGACATTTCAGAACAGATAACATCCTGTAGAATCATGATGGATTCACTCCAACGATTCGCCTCCAAGGGAGAGAATCACTGACTAATATTATCACACTCTTGTAGCTTCATACTTAGCTCTATATTTGGACAGAACTGATGGAGGGCATATGGACTGAAAAGATTTTAGAATTATCACTGTGTGGTACTGAAGCAACACTTCAGATATAATTTTAACCTCCCAGATTCAAAGGAGCCAACTGAAAAGCTGCATCTCATAAAGACTTCACTGCCCCCCTGTGTCTATGATTAAATCCAGGCTAGTATCTGGGCCCTACTTTAAAGGGATGAGGTATAAATGTTTAATCATTAACTTAATCTTTAGATTGTCTATGCTAAGCAGCTTTTGGGTTAGACGTGTAGGGTTTGTTTTTGTGAATAATTACTTAAAGTTTACCTGAGGAGGATTAGATTCCTAAATGCCAAACTTGACTATATTAAAAGATAACTCCACACACACAGTCTGCTGATTTCATCTGTGAATACTCTTCAAAGAAATCCTCTGTGAAACCGCTAGGTGTTTGTTTACTCTTGTACATAAAGAAAAGCATAATTATTTGGTGTTGTGAAATATTTTACCCCTAGTCCATTCCCTGAATCTTAATTGGTTGTTTCCTAGATGTAAAGAAATCTACTAGTCCCACTTGTACTAGATCAAGCTATTTATTTGGTGTGCAGACTGTCTAGTAGCTCTTGGCTAGACATGCCAGTTTGAACACTGGACACTTGTGCAGAAGTTTGGAGTGCAATTTGACTAAGATGCTAAGTAGACAGAAACACCACAGCTGGTAAGGCCTCCATCTTTGGGGTGACGGTCTAGAGTTTATCAGATATTTTCCAGGTAATTCATGATTGCTTATCATGCTAATTTAAATAACGAAATGAAAAATATATTGCTGGCTCTTGTGGTTATAGTTGGGAGCTAATAAGCTGCAGCTGCTTTTGGTTTCAGTCCTCACAAAATTCTGCATAAACAATGTCACCATTTGCTGTAGCCTCTGTCATTATCCATCTCTAAGAAGGAACATTATGTATCTGGAGTTAAAACACGGCAAAGATGATGGCTACCTCCCAACTCACTGTTTGGAATGGAAAATGATATACCTATGGGTTTACATTATACTGGAAAATGGATGAAGACGCCTATAATTGTCCCCTTTTATTACACTAGATGGCAGTGTAATCCACCCATCCATCCATTAGCTATGTCGGTTTATTCATCTGCTTATCACAGGGCTGACAGACAACCTTTCACACTCACGTTCACACCACACTATGGGCAATTTACTGCAGAGTCGCCAATGAACCTAACCTGCATGTCTTTGGAAACATGTAAACTCAAACCCAGAACCCTCTTGATGTGAGGCGTCAGTGTTGACCACTGCAATCCAAACGCTAAGTGAGTTAACTTGGCCAGATAACTGTTTGATTACTTCCCTTCTTCTTCTTCTTACTTGGCACCAATATTCGAATCTGCCTAGATCTCCAGAGTTATGGCATCATAGATTGTTTTGTTCACTTCATGTAAATTCAATAAAATACGATTTAAGAAATAGCTATAACTTTATTTGCAAGGTTGTAAAAAAAATCTGTAATATGATAATCCTCGCCACACAACTAAGAATCAACCATTTTGTGCTGCTAAGTTTCACATTTTGCAAATGTTTTTATCTAAGTTATGTTTTTCTCATTAATGTACAGTAGGAAGGTCCAATAGAGGGTGAAACATACGTTGTGAATGTGATGGAGTAGAAAAGCTGTGCCAAAAGTGGGGGCCACAGCTCAAGGAGATGTAAAATGAGGAATTGTTCCAATTTGCATTAGTTAAAAGGTTCTAGTTAAAAAGTAAACTGTGACAATGAATACAATGACCCCTTTCCTCAGAGATGTCACTCTACTGTATAATATCTTTATAGTAAATTAATCTTTAAAATACGTCCTCAGATAATGGTTGTAAGGATGAGTCTGCCCAGCCTATAGGAACCTCTCACCATGAGGGGGGCGAACAATATGCATCAGTCGATTACAGGTAGGTCTTCCTGATATACCTGCATGTAATATAAACCTGCTCATGTTAGATTGCTTCACAAACAACAAACATGAGCTCTTAGTGCCCCCCTCTGGTGAGACTCTCACAAGGAATGTGGAACAGCTTGTAGTGCTGGACACTCTCAGCAATAGTGTGCAGAAGTCCAGTTCTTTTTTTATCTAATTATGTCCAGCAACACAAGCTGTTCCATGTTCCTGCAGCAGGTGAGTTTTCATGATTGTTTGTGACAATTCAAAATGTACAAATATGAAAAATATGTCCTGCCATTTGCCTACATTTAAGGAGCATAACCGACAGTTATTTTTTGTTGATGTTATAATCCAGGGTGAGGGTTAGTTCAAGATCAAGACTGGTGGAATGGTGTTATAACTTGGAGGACTCACAGAGGCTTTTAAAGTTGCCCACAAGAAGTGGGCATGAAAACCATTTAGGACCCAAACATAGTTGTCTCTAGTTGGGGGAAAGTTTGGGGGAGTTTCAGGGGGCCCAAAGCCACAGGGGGGATGCTCAGAGAGGCAATGTGCTCCGGTTCACTTTAGTACAGTAAATCCAGTCTTGGGCCTTGTCAGGGGTCCCACAGCAGGACCCATGGATTCATCCAGAGCAGAGGCTTTTGAAATACAGTACCAACCAACTTGATCAGATTATCTAATTGCATCATGTCTCTTGCTAAAGAAAATCTGTTTTTTTTCTGTCTGGATTAAGAAGAACTTCTCTCCCAGGAACCCTTGGCCTTTGTAGCCCATGATGCATATGCCATGTGGGTGTGGGATCTGCAGTTTACCGCTTCAGGCCTGAGTAAATACTGCAGCCATTCCAGGCATTGCTGTGAATGGTGGAGGAAGGAAATGTCTGTAATCAGGGTAACTTCACTGTTTCCCATAGCTGAGTCAGGAAGTAAATCAGTTGCAAAGAGATGACAGTAGATGAATAGAGGGAGCGTATCTAGCAGACAGAAAAAGGGAGAGGTCTTAGGTAAGCTTTTAGTTTCCAGTCTTGCATTAAAATGCAGCTCATTATAATGTATCATATTTGATTCTGATATGGATCATCAATAGGACATTATTTATGCCATATTTCAGCTGGGATGAAGGACATTTGCGTGATAATCAATGTGACTTTTATTTTACCTTGTGCTGCCTTTAATGTATAGGCTGTCTTGTCCATTTGAAAACAACACTGCACACTTTATATTCCTGGCATTTATAGAGCAGTAAATGCTTCCCTTGTGGTCTGGGCTGTGTTCTCGCAGCCCGCTGTTCTGACTGTCCGTCTCTCCTGAGGCTGAGGCCATGGTTACGCTGTTATTGTTACCTGTTATTCCAATGAGCAAATGCTATTCCTGATCTTTTTCTGGGGACACAAAAATGGTATGCATAACACTTGGCTGTGTTGATGGAGATCATATTGTTGGAGAATTCAGGAAGAAAATGTTCACAATTATTTAGGATTTAGGAAACAGTAGAAGGCATCTGCATACTGGATTATAGCCCCTGAAATTAAGATTTACCCATGTCTCCTGAGTGTATAAGTTGCACAACAAAATTGAGTCCTAATATCTCAAACTGAATAAGGGAAGAGGTTTTCACTTTCCACTCAGGCATGGAAAAGTTATGTGGTGCCAAATGTTGGCACCTTACCTCTGTGTAAGTCCAGTGCATTAACAGTAATTTGGATTAATGACATTTTACACTTCAGGAGCTCCAAAGCTCTGTTTTTCTGATGACATCATCACATCAGTCTGTGACTGTGCCAAAGGCTAAAACCAGGTTTCTGCTAATGTCATTTGAATTAAAAGCACATACATCTAATGCAATGTGAAGACTATAGCTGACATAGAAGAAGAGGCTTTCCTCTTGAGTCAGCAGAGCTGCAGGCCTATGATTGTATTACATTAAGTATAATATAGCTTAGCAGTCCACTAAGCAGCCCTGGTACTCTAATGCAAAAATCTACTTTAGCTTCTTAAAATAGCTTTTAAGAACTGCTTTTTAAGAATGAATTTTTATCTCATAAAAAAGTAAAAAATAATTACTTTTAAGAGTGGATTTACTCATCTTTTGCAGCCTTAATTACAATTGTAATTGTAAAGTGTTTTCTGTTTTCTTGAAGTTGCCACCCACAGATCATACAGTATCACTGCCAATGGGCCTCATGATCCACTATGATACTACAGAGTCCCTGTGTGGCTCCCAGAACAACACCACGAGTTGCAGCATGCCAGCGAGCAAACAAGAGGTTATTTTTGTCTGCTGTTGACCCCTAACCGACCCCCTGCCAAGCACACTGTTGGCTGGGTCCAACCAGGAGGAGAGGGCGGGGGCTCTAACAGTGACTAACAGCCACTCGAGGGTTAATTAGACTTATGGGAAAGTTATGGTTGTTGAAATCAGGAATGTTAGAGGGGAAGTGTGAAGAAGTTGCCCGCCCTTCACTGCAGTTGTAACATTTTGTTTTCTTACATGATGTCCAGATTGTAGGGACCCCGTTATACTCCAGACGCACACAGAAACGGAAAAGATTTTTTTTTCCCCCCGTCATCCAGCTGCTTGTTCTGGCTATACGATCAGCTATTTTTAGCAGCATAGTCTGCGCCTGCCTCATAGTGCTGAGTTAATGGCTGGTTAATGTTTTTTCATGCCGAGGTTTTCAAACCTCCTTTTTAAAACATTTCTCAATTCTGTTCTTTATACAGTAGCTGTGTACACATCACACTCAACACTTTTTGAAATGTTTTCTTATGATGCCTTTCAGTTTAGTGGACCCTCATCAACTCATTTCACAACCTGAAACCAGATGAACTTTATGATGATGATGAGTCTGGCTACCTCTGCACATTATCACAGATACACTCTCTTTGCCTTCTTGTTCACAATATACTTGGATATATACTGTTATTGTAAAAATAACTGTAACTTCATATTCACTCGTATATATAGTTTTTGCTCTTATTAGCTGATTGACTTTGTCCCCTGTGGTCACGTATTTGTCTGAATACTTCTCCTCCATATTTATTGATTTGAGAAGTTTGAAAAAGCACTATGATTAAGGAAATGAAGATTATTCTTCAGTGGTTGACAGTGGTGCTATCACAGGTAAAAATAAAAAATACATGAAGCATGCATGTGTGACACCTCTATTACTGTATGTAGAACTTGCAGAAGCTGTAGTATTAACGGGACATGTACATGGCATCAAATTACCTCAAGTCTCAAGTAAACACAGCCTTGTGTACATTAACACACACGGTCAAGGATATGGTGACTTTAAAAGAAAAGTTGGGAGATAAAATCTATGAGTTTTAATCAGTTTAGTCTGTGAGTATGAAAGAGTAAACATACAGATGAGAAATCAACCACAAGTGGAATTTCATGGAATGGCTCAATAAAATGCCACAAATAATGAAATGAGTGCATCCATCAGATGCTGGGGCGTGAGTTATCTTATCTGGATGTATTGCACCATTGTGTTTTAGTCATAGTATTCAGTGAATCAGACCAGTGAATTTCCATGGTATTTGGATATTGTGGAAAAACATTTTCCAAGTCTTAGCTTCTCCATTAATTGTTGTAAATACTGATAGATTATTAATCTTAATGAAACACTTGGTCAAACTGGCAGTATCCTTATTTGCCAATGTTAAAACGTGGGAAGGAATGCCTGTGATTGCCCATGGTCATGTACTTCATCTAAACCAGCAAATACAAATGATATGTGGTTGTGTGTGTGTTGATGCTAGAATGTAATTACGGTTTGCCTTTGGGCAACTGTGTGTTTGCTTTCTGGTAAGTGCGTGCAATTAGCTGTTTTTGGTGATGATGTTAATGTGGCCAAAGCTGCCACAAGCCTGCCTTATTTAGCCTCTCGTGGCAGCTGCATGTAGCACAGCTTCAAAGAAAACTGGAGGCCTACAGGGATTTCCCTCTAGCTTTCCCACCATCTGCAGAGGCCTTCGTGGGATGTGATGGTAGTGAGTGTTGTGGAGACTCCCCTGTGAAAATGAATATCCAGATTTACTGCAGCCTCTTTGAACACGTGCGATCTCCCTCAACATCATTAAATATGCTCATATTTATGACTTTTTATAACTTTATCCTTTTAAAGGCTGGTGTTCAGGCACCAGCCAGCATACAGAACATTTTGACTTGCATCCCATCATTAAAGCACATTCTTGGTTTATTGTCTTCGACTAAACTTAGATCCAGGTGTAATATGATACACCTAATGCCTTTACTGTAGATACTGCCATGGCAGCCACCCAGGCTATTCACTACCATGATAAATAACTCTACTCTAAGGCTTGAAATGTCAGTGTTTTATAACCTTGCAATCAGTCATCCACAAACCAGCACCTGATACTTTGAGAAATAGTTTGATTAACAGATTCATAGTTTGATTAAAGTAAACATCTGTCTTTGGCGTAGCAGCACATGCTCAACATTGTACTTGCCAAACTCAAATTGATCTTACTCAGTCTGACGTCTTGGCCACGAGTGGGCCAGAAATGAGCCGTATGCTATGGGAGGAGCTGTCTGCTTTGCATACCTGCACTTAGATTACTTCAAATGTGCGTCTTAGAATCCCAGACCTTCCCTGGGATTCTTCCTGGAACCACCCCGGTGAAAATCCACAAGGAATTTGACGCAGTCTGGGTTTTATAGAAAATACCTATGTGAGCTGAAAGCGGCTGTATAGATGACTCCCTCATCACAACGCACCTGAACTTCATTACAGTGTGCCCATCAGCAGTTTTAGCAGCAGAGTTACTCCCAAAGCCTTTAAGTGATGGTTTGAAATCGGCTTATGGTCTTTCAAGTGTGTTTTTGACCTTTAGCGTTGCTCTTCTTATGTGATGGAAGTTAAACTCACCATGTTTGTCACAAAATTTAGTTTGACCTTGACACTATACTGTACTGTTAGCGAAAATAGGTTGAGCATGGTTTCGTAAATCTAAGTATGTGCGTTAGTTTGAAGCCCCCACATGAGACTTGATGTTAATGAGTGCTTTGATGTTCAAAGAAACTTTATCTGGGAAAAAGAAGTGTGGATTTTGGCTCTGAAGAATACTTTGGCACCGAGGGTCCAGAGTCTAATGAGATTGTCGGGATCACAGTGATGGGGTTGGAGTGCACTTTCTCACCAGGACAACATTATGACAGCACAGCAGCACAAACTATCTGACATCACTGGTAAAAATAACTGCAGGAAACATTGTGGACTGATAAATAATAATGGGCTTTTGTTCGTATCACATACTGTACTTTTTATCCTTCAGTACACAAAGGAAACATCGTGCAAGAATCACTTCTATTTCAGTGGACTGTCATGACATGAGTAGCAAATATAGGTGGATGATAAACACAGGATGTGAAGTTACAGAAGAGTATTGTTGCCTTGTCAGTATTGCTCTAAAATAGTGTGTTGAAGAGGCATGACAGCAGTTAAACTTTGAATATTAAATAGACTTCTATGATGTGGGCATATCTTTGTGAGCTGGCCTGTCATAAAACAGGGGAGAAGATAAAAGCGTTTGGTGGAGTGAATGTGTTTTGCATTCAGTTTCTTAAGGGTCACTCATCAAGCTGTCAGTATATCACAGGTGTTAAGTATGGAGTAATTGAAACAGTTTAACAACACAGGGACAGCTAATAAAAGCCATCAATTCAAAAGAATGTCAAGAAGTTGTATCCCCTCCCGTGGGACCCAACCTTCCCAAAGTCAGTGACATTCAGTTCCACTTGGTTCCTTTGGTCTATCCAGTGGAGATTAACTCAACCTTCCTGATCAATAGATGATCAGACAGACCAGCATATACTCAGTCTTCTTATTGGTTGTATTTGTAAACTCATGGGGCAAATAAATTATACATATACACAGGCGCAATTTGCCAGGGGGGGATGGGGAGGCAGGTCTATATATCCCTGCCTCTGCTAAATTGTTTTTATCCCCAGTGGAGACAAAATGTATTCCCCCCTCATAGTGATTAATGCTACTTCACCAATAGACCATATAAAATACCTAAAATATATATATTTTTTAATATATCTAAATAAAGCGCTGCAACGTGAGAACAATCTATAGTGCAAACAACAATAAAATCAGAAATGGACTCTCACTGTCAGCGCTCGCGCTCATGTGACAATAGAGACGACACCGCGTCTAGGCTACGTGATGATCCTGGTTCCATTGGCCTTGATCCATGCATGGTCCGTAGCATTTAACCTTTTGTTTTGTTGTGTATGATCATATCCCCTATGTGTCCGCATGAGGAAAGGACAAGGCATGGGTGAAAATATCGTGCTACTTGATGAACTAAATTTTAAAAATGGATTAAAATATTCCTGAAAATGCAGTGGTTAAGTTCAAGTTCCGACTTTTTCACAAATCGCAGCCTGCATATACATATTGAGCAAAATCACAGAAATGTATCTCTTCATCATGCAGGGATGAGCTGACTTTGTATGCTCTGAAAATACATCAGCTTCGACTTTAAAGAATCACTGACGCACACTAGTATTCTTCTTCGCATCTTCTTTTTATGTGGAAAAAACAACAAGGTTTTGGTCGAAATACCTTCAGGCCCGAAGTGTTGGTGTTTTTTCCACATAAAATGTAAAGTAGAAAGAATTGTAATGTGCCTGACATTTTACATTTGGCCCATTTGGGCAATCTGGAACAGAACTAATTTCTACATACTTTATTTAATCTTAGATATAAGCAGCAGCTGTAATGTGGCCTTTGGCATGATCCACTCTCACTGCGAAATGATTGTTTCTGTGCTTACGTTATTATAGTGGGAACAATAATAAAATGTATGTATGAATGTAGGGCAGTGAATAAAATGCTTATGCTTATATCGTGTTTTCCCCTCAGTGAAATAAATGGACACCGAAATGATACAGTAATCAATATTCTTTTCAGGCCCTGGTATAACAGCCTTGATGATGAGAGGCATTAGGAATGAGAGTATGGATTTAACATGTGCAGCACATTGAAGGCTGGCATTATTCCTGGCTGAGATTCAAGGCTCATGTTGCAAATTGCCCTACAATACCAACAACACTGCATTGCACGCCAACATTACAGCCCATTTTCCTCATTTATAGTTTTTTTCTTCCTGACACCAGGTCATGTATTCAACTATACCACTTAATTACTTCCAGACTTTGTAGATATTTATGCAGATTTTAACTTCTCATCATTTAAAAGGAATCATCGTCAAGAACCATTTTAACGCAGCTGGTTCCTCGTAGAAAAATCGTTACACTGTGGTAATGGGAGAGATGAGAACGGCGTTGTCCACCCTCGCGGGAATCTGCAGCTCCTAATTACAGAGATTCTCATCTAGAGGGGGAGGCCCAGAATGAAATTGTGCAATGTTTGGCTTTGTGTCACAGAAATTACTCATCCCACTGTCACTTTGCCTAAGTTTTTCACATGAACACTAAACAAGCTAGTCTGAATAATATCATACAGTGGATGATAAGGTGTGATGGACATACTGTATATAGATAGACAAATAGACAATTTGGAAGACAACAGTTAAAAAACAGAAATCTCTGATGACTCTGTTTTTCCATGCACTTCTTCATAGAGGCAATTAATTTCTATGAATTCCCCATCATACACACAAGTATAAACCAATGATATATGATGCAGTATAAATGAATAATATGGATTTATGCTCTCCCTGCAGAATCACAGCTTCTAAGGGGGTCTTGTCCCTCCTGCACAACTAGAAGAACCGTCCCTCCAGTCTCTGCTGCCTCAAGGAGTGCAAGATTGGTGAGCGGACCTAAACAGGGGCCGAATCAGTGACCAACACAACAGAGTTTGGTAATACGTACTGTATGTTGACCATTTAAGAGCACGGCCACTGTGAGAAAACAAACTCTTTTCAGTGATTTGTTTGTGGAGTGAAGTTTGGAATTACACCAGAATTGCCTTTGGAAGCCAACACATAATCACAGCTTAAGTAGTTACTGAAATCAAAGTTTTTCCTTGGGAACTTGGATTTGTTGTGTATTTACAGCAAAGCTATCTTGCATTATTGCATCACTGAAATATTTTGCCTTTGATTCGATGTTATAAATATTTATAAGTAAATGTTTTTTGACATGGTACCTCCATAAGGCAGAAACATTTGGTTGTCTCCATCCCTGAGTATCCTGGTTCTCACTGAGCTAGCTAGCCAGAACCCATCATTCTTAAAAACGAGGTATAATAAAGTATAGATAATTGTTGATAATGTGGCTTAAGCCTTTCTGGTAGATACATGTAGCAGTGCTAACCAGCTGTTGCTCTTCATGGCACGTACACATCACACAACTGAGACTTGTAAATCAATTTATTAACTGCTCAGACTGACTTCAGTTGTTTTAGTTGTGTTCATCCTGTAAATTCTCAGTTCCCTTTTTGGGAATGCTTTATATCACAGCCTGGAAATGACAGTGTTGTTTTGTACAAAATAAAATACCTCCGGATGTCTACTGCTACAAATATGTAGGTAAACAGGAAGAAGACAAGTTTTATGGAATAGGAGGGTATCAATTTTGTGTGTAGGAGGGATGTCGAAATAAATCGCACTGTTAGTAAGACAGAAAGTGTGGGGAAACAGTATTGATATTCTGAGGTTGACATAATTCCTTTAAAATTATGATAGTGGTAACAGTGTAGATTATGTGTTTCTGGATAAAGCCATGACTAACACATTTTCCAGTCGGATAATTAGTTGTGCTCGTTTCTGCAATAAAGTATGTGGGAGACTTTTGTGTTCTTCAGTGGTGATAAAACACAAGCTAAAGCTCACTGCATAGCTTCTTTCCAATCCCCCTACCTCAATAATACATTATTGTACCCCAGCATTATTAGTAAGTGGCTATATTGTTAATTAGCCTAATACCCCTGTTCTCTGTCTCTCTTAAATGCATATTTTTTCTCTCCTTCTCTTGTATTGTAAGCATTTTATAGGTACTTAATCCTGTATGTAAAAAAACGACACTAATTTGTGAGCTATAATATAAGCCTTACCCTGTTTGTCTTTGGTTCTGTTTAAAGGAACTCCAGTGTG
>NTHP01000852.1:82214-104246 GCA_003416845.1 Oplegnathus fasciatus | reverse complement strand
GACTAATAATGATTATAATCAGTTATTTCTTCATGAGCGATGAACTGTCCAACGAATGAGTTGCCTGTCTGTCCATATGACTTTGTGTTTACAGCATCTGGTTTGGTTTGATAAATCAGTGTGAACACAAACCAGACCAGTATGGAAGCCCATTTCCGCCAGTGTGATGAAAAAAAAAAGATCCTATGAGTCATTATAATGAGGAACTTTCTCGCAACAATGACTTAGTATCTCAATGACTTAGTATCTCAAAATAATGACTTATGTCATTATTTTGAGAGAATAATGATTTAAGTCATTATTTCGAGATACTAAGTCATTATTTTGAGACACTAACTCATTATTTTGAGATACTAACTCATTATTTCAAAATAAGTAAGTTATTATTTTGAGAGTTTCTCATGATTTTGAGATACTAACGCCTGGATTCCACAGGGCACGGCTGCGTCGTGTTCCGGGCTGCGCCGTGGTTTCATTCCGTCCTCTGCAGGGCCTCATACCCCACCGGGACCGTTTCAGAAGCAGAGCGTTTTGCCCGCCTGATGTTGTTGACTTGCTCAGATTTAGTTGATTTGGTCATTTATCCTTGATTTTTGTGCTTCTACTGGCCTGGTGCCCCCGGTTACGTCGTAATGTTGATGTAGTTATGTGATATACGATCGGGAGTCTGCACAGGGTGTTTTATTTTGAAAATTGACCAGATGCTCTATGGCGTTCCTGTGTCTGACTTCCTGCCCGGCTCATCTGCTCTGTGCAGCTTGACGCGGCTTCCGTCAAAAATACAGTAGGTGCGTATTTGAAATGGAGCAGAGCGGAGAACCGCTTCTGGGACGCTTCTGAAACGCGCCACGGTGCATCTGGTAGAATCACGAGCACTGACTAAAAAGGCCACGATCAGCTCCGGCGCAGACGTGCCTGGTGGGATCGAGCCGTAAGTCATTATTTTGAGATACTAAGTCATTATTTCGAGAAAGTTACTCAATATAATGACTTACAGGATTTAATTTTTTTTTCATCACATTGGCAGAAATGGGCTTCCATAGACCAGAACTAAAAGGCAACAATCTACTGTGTCATTTTTTTTCTTGATCTGGACAAAGTGTACTGAACATCAGGTGTGAAAACAGCCCTTAATCTTCTCCTACTTGTTGGGACATTTCAGATGAGTGGTGTGATTTGCTGTTTCAACACAAACCTGCATCATGAATCAATCACTGCTTAGTGACTGTGACTGTAAACTCGTATGTTTTCACTCTGTTCTAAATGAGCAATTATGAAGTCAGAAAAACAGCTGGCCAGTGGGAGGCAGATGGATGTAATACTGTAATGAGCCATCAAGCTAAAATGGCTATTAACAGTCAATGCAGTGACACTGTTGCAGTGTTAAAAAGATATTAAATTCCAAACTGTAGATCAGCAATGAATGAAAGTGCTGATCTGAATACAGTCTTTTTCTTTTTTCTCTTTTTTAATATATTTTTGTGTGAATGGAAAACATCTTGAATTAATACAAGCTACCTTGCGGTTTCAGACGAGAGATTAGACTTTTAAATTGTTATTACAGATGAGAAACAGCATTGTTCTGGACTGGGATGGGAATTTGAGAGCCCACAGCAGACTTGGATACCGGAGTGAGGTTTTGATTGTGGGACAAAACAGGTGTAGAAGGCATTCATAAAATCTGTTGTTTTGTTTCTGTGGCCAAGACACTTGCGAAATGTGAACTTGAATTCAGTGTATTTACGTATGTGTGACATGCGGAAAGATGTTTTTCCACATTCCAAGTGCTCCAGCTACTCTGCCATATTTTTTTATGGCCTTGTTCACCATTATTCAATCCCAGCGGTGAGCTGTCATAACATATTGTGCCTGACTGTACCAGTCCCATTTACTTTATCAACTCCATGTTTCCCCTGTCCCATGCTGTTTGACATGCATATTTCTTGATCCCACAAGTGAACATTATTAATCCAGAACACAGCGGTCCGGTCCTCCCCAGTGTGCATTGTCCTGCGCAGTCACATCACAGGAATAGCCGGAGGACTGAGAGCATCCTTGACATCAGATCTTCTGTGGGATCGAACGCCTGCTCTGTAGCTTTGACATATTTTCTTACCAGCCTTCCTGGATCCACTGAGACACACGGAACTGGCCACAATTAGTGTAATTTCCTTTTATCTCATTTCCTGTTGGTGCGTTTGTAGTCATGGCTGGCATCTAACCACCATTGTAAGCCACGACTGTGCTTTTTGTTTTTGTATAGACCACTTTGCTCCTCTTTGTCCCTTTTTTGAATTGTTGGAGTTGCTGGACATTAGCTGCAATGGAAAACAACAATGAAAACAATAATCACTTAAAAAAAACAACAACTCATAACTAATCATTAAAAAATGTTTAAAGATAAGCTTCCATATCCCTGAGAACCCAGTGTGTTTGTTCTTGTTATTGTTATTTAGTGCTACAACAATTTCTGGAGAACAAAACACTTCTGCTATTTTTCATGAAGATTATGCCCTCTCAGAATTTCAAACAGCTTGTCTCGATCAAATATGTACAATTGGTTACCAGTAAATGATTTGGTCCGCTGCTGGATATTCACAAAATAATGTCAAAGGTCCCTCAGGGTTTTGTGCTGTAGTGTGATGAGTCTTCTGTGAGTACAGCAAAATGACCTAGCGAGGGTTAACATGAGCAGCACTGTGTTCCCTCCTCCTGACATTGACTGAGCACACACACACACTTTCTCCACTGAGGCCAGCACAGAGCCAGAGAGGAGGGACCGTTTGCAGCTCTGAGAGCCAGCTGTCGTTCGCTCAGAGCTGCGTCTTTTCTCTCCTTGACTCCCCCATTCTCCACTGGCCTCATCACTCCATGGGACTCCAGACCTGGCCACCAAGCAAACCGCCACTGTCATCTATGGCCTGCCTTGATGTGGAGACCCCTTCCATCTGCAGGGGTAAATTCAAATCAGGTGCCTTTTCTTTTTCTTGTGTAACCTACATGCATTTCGTTGTTTTATTTGAGTTTATCTGCGTAAAGTAAACTCAAGTTTTTTACTCTTGTTAATCTTTACTGATGCTGGCAGCAGTGGCGGAGGGGGTTGTAGTGACGTAGATGCAGCCCTAACAGGAAATGACAGGGCAACAGTAAAGCTCATCACAGTGATTCATGCCAAGCATCATTCTTACAGGAGAGACTATTGTCTTCAGTTACTCATCAGTTTATACTGCCTATGTTTATGCTGGCACTCTGTTGAAACACTATTATGATTTTCTGTTACGCAATTTAAGCATGAATTCACACCTGTAATGTAAGTACACACAATGAGCTTCATTCAAATGAAGTGCAAGTGAAGTACACAGGTATGCTGCTGATCAAGATTCTGATCATTATTTTTAATCTTCATTGTTTGCATTTGTTTCCTCAGCAGCAAATTCCTTTGATTATGCTAGGAGTAATGTGGACTCTTTTTAAAATAAAACACAACAAAGCTGTCTTTCAGTGATAAAACCAATGTTACTGGTGTCTAGGTTCTATACTAGATTATGGTTAACTTATTGTAACGTCTGTTAAGTCACATTTGATGAAAATATTTGTCAACCGCCAAAGTTCATGAGGTACAAGTTGAGATTCAATATTTTTGCATCCTACAAAAGTGATAATGTGCAACATTGCTTTTTACTATTGAGAGAAGATGCATAACAACACTTGAATGACATAGGGTATGACACTGGATATATATACATGTGGCACGCGAGAAAGCAGCAATGCAAGATTTGCATGCATAACATTTTATGCAATCAGTAAATTATTATTCACAACCTGGCTAAATATAACTTTCTAGCCAGACCCAGACCAGATTGTCAACACAGAGATGGAGGACACGCCCACTCATGGGCAAGGAAACTTGTATGTTTTCTCATCACTTTGTATATGACTTCACCCTCTTGCTTTGGGGAAAAAATAATACACCACTGGTTTGTCGTTACAAATGATCTTAAATTCAAAGAGTTATTGACTTACCTATATCAGCATTTTATGCAGATATTCATTTCCAAGTTAGAAATAGTTAAAATCCAGTGTTCAACAGCTCCATTTAACTTTCTATACATTCTCAGGCATATAACAATCCCCTAATGCCTACTGCTCAAGCTTTGCTGGTACATTTCTGCTTTAACTGATTTAGAATAAAATGAGTAATGATGTAGTTTAATGTGAGGTCATGCAATAAACTGTTTGCCTGCCTGCATTTGACCAATGACCTGCATGAATGTAAGTTACTCAATTGTCAGCTGATATTTTTATAGATCTTCTGAATAATTACAAGCTGATTGTTTCTTTTTTTTTTTCAAATTTCTTACAATATAAGACAAAGTCTGTCAATTAAATTGAATTCAGGCAGACTTTTTGAGTGCAAGTTGTAGGAAAATACATCTGAATCAGCTCCTGCACACACAAATTACTTTTTTGATAAACAAATACAATCTGTATATTCACAGTCTAGTCTATCTCTGGTTATAGATGCCTCAATCTTTGCTAAAATGGGATTCTGTTTAGAGTCTTTGGAATTTATAACAGTAAAGTCAACATAGCCCAGTGTCAGTCTGTGTTTAAACTAAATTCAGCTTTGTCTGGACAAGGGTTATCTGTAGCCACACCAAACAGTTTTTTTTATTTGTACTGTTTCTGAAAAAAGAAAAGTCAAATAAAATAAAAGGTCCGATGGGAGACCTCCAGGGATGATTTGCTGAGAACAACATGGGTCTCAGATTAGAGATTACATCAGTAGACAGAGATTTCAGCAGAGCCCTCTCTCTGTGTTTCTCCACAACCTCTGTTTACGCTCTGCTGGTGAGCAGGAAAGCGGAGCCAGTTTGCATCACGGAGAGGTTAGCCAGGGTTCAGGTTGAACACAAGATGACACGAAGTGGGGAGGACCCCGGGCATGAGGTGTACCCCCATACCGGTGCCCAAATTAAACTCTGCATTCTTTGTGGCGCTGGAAGGCAGCTTTTTTGTTATTGATATGCAGTTATATGCACTCATAACTTTTATTGCCTAAGGCATCTGTTCCAAGTCACAGTGGATATGAATATTGAGACAAAGCAATGGCAATTTTTTTTACAATCTCCTGGTATGATCTGTCTCAGGCTGACCATAACCCCCCTGGCCTGGGTTTGTAATAGGAAACACAGCAGGCGGGGCCGGCACACTGTGTTCTCTGCTCCAGAGTTGATGGGCTGCTGTGAGAGTAGACTCGGCCTCCCACCCTTTGCCTCAGCACTTGTCACTCTGTGTTCCATTGCCCACCAGTGGAAACCCATGAACGTCCCCTCGGCTCTGCATACAACTGATCCCACCCCCTTAACTACCCCCAAATTTCATGGTTCCCAGGCCTTGTTCTCACAGCTGCCCAGTTTATTTTTGCTAGAGTGAGTCACAGAGGCCTGTTCAGACGCAGCGTTTTTCCCAGGAGAGTTGAGCAGGTCTGTGTTGTGTGTGTGTGTGTGTGTTTGTGTGTATGTGTTTGTGTGTGAGTGGGAGTAGCTGTTTCCCCTGAGCCACTGAGTTGCTCTAGCTAAGCCGGCTTCACTTCAATACAGCAGTGACGATAAGGGCCTCATGTTCCTCGCACCGGCGCCTCATTCATCACCATCACCCACTACCTTCCTCTTCGTACTGTTTTTTTTTCTGCATGGAGTGGTGTTATTCTACTGAAATAACATGTCCACGCTCACTTGTTTATAAATGTTTAAACTGGGATCTTACTACAGTTTATATTGATGGGAAAATAACACTGAGGACCATCCAAGTATTGTTTGTGGGTTCTGCATGCAAGACTCAACAAATTCTGCTGGAAGATAGTCATGTCTTTGATGTGCTACAGTAACATACCGGTCACTGCTTATCCACCCGAAGTGATATTACATTTTAAAAACATAATAAAAACTTTATTAAATGGACACGACTTACTTCTCCAGTTCTCCACTATCGTGACTGCAGCCCTAACATTAATCACTCTTTTATCTGTTTGTATTCTGTACTGTAGTTACTTTGTTTGACTCTTCTATTTGCATCCCACACAGAGATACTGACTCTCATTGGGAAGGCTCTCAGCCAATCACATTGCACGGTTCGAGTGAAACTGTTGTAAAACTTGTGGTACTCTTAACAACCCTAGTTAAAACCATACAGGAAGTGAATAGGATGTCTGTGGTGGTGAACAGGGTTTACTGTTGGGGTAGCGTATTGATTGAGAAATAATAAGTACTTTGTTGTATTTGAAGTCTGGCAGGTTTTACAGTTAAAGCCAGAGATTGCTGTTAGTTGACTCAGCGGACTTGGCTCCGAATGGTAAAAGTTGAACTCTGACCTCCGTGTCTCTGCACTCTCACAGTCCTCCAGCTCTGTCTGCAGCAGAGGAGAACTCGGGAGCAGCTTGTGGAGCAAGGCATCATGCCACGTGAGTGTTCACATCACACACTAACAAGACTTTTCTTTGAAAAAAATCAAGGTTGATTGACTAGCACCTACGGAAATTAGAAAGAGAAGAAGAAAGTAACCAGTATGTCCTGAATCCAGAGTGCCTTTCTTTTTCATACTTTTTGTATTACTTATGTTATTTTGTTGTTTTCACAAGAATACTATTAGAGATTAAATTCAACTTTTTCTAACTTCTAATTCAACCACAGCATCCTCATCAACCAAACTTCTTCATGGCTTTTGGAGAGCATATTTGCAGTGCCATTAAAACAACATGACAAATGCAAGACCCATGAAAACAACATTATGTTGTTATTTGTGATTATGCACTTACTTGTTGTAAGTCTATTCACAGCAACATGTACAGTACTCTTAACTGCTTTACTTGTATTTAAGGTGATCACATTGCATCTGTCAAGGGTTAAAAAGGTTACACTTGCAATCTTTTGCAGGTCAAATGGTTTTATATAATTTTATTTCATAGAATTGTGTAAGTGCCTAATAACATTATGTGTGTCTGCACATAAATCAATTGATTTCTTCCAGAAGGTGTGACATCTATTGTCCCACTCAGACTGTTGCTAATAGTCGCGCAATTGTGCTCATGTAAACATAGCCAATGATGAAAATGACTCAGAGATTTAACACGTAAGCCGTCAAGCAGCACACCAAGAACAAGAACTAGCTCCTACTTTATACCATCCGTCCTTTGATGTGACAAAAGTGGAGCAGACTCAGTCCCCATGCTATACCTAATAAAAGATGAGCTGGATCTGTGACAGAATCATGCTGATAGCTGGGAAGGTAGAAAGAGAAAAAGACAGAGCTATTCCTCTTTGTCCTGTTCTCTCCCGAGAAGCCTCCTGCAGTCAGGCTTTCAGCTCCTCTTTGGCTCCACACAGCCACATGAGTCAGCGACTGAGCCTTCAGTGGAGGTCAGTCATCCACCGGCCAAGCGTGGCCTGCACACAAACCTCCCAGGTCATTCTCCACTAAAGCACTCTGCTGCTCCCACACTTTTAGGCTTATGGTAGGTATGCAGTGAGGTTTAGGTGACGAGCAGGAATGTTTTGCTTTGCTCCTCTGACACACTCCTCAGAGCGCCCACCCCCCACGGCCAGCGTGTCCTTTATCCGAACAGTGCTTGTCATAGCAGAGGTGACTAGTCAGTGAGCCATACCTCGCGTGAAGGAAGAGGAGTTTATTCTGTGAGATCAAAGAGTAACTCTCTGCATGGAACAATCTCTCTGCTTGAGTCAGTAAAGCTGGCACTTCCTGTTTGACTCCCATGAGCTCCTGCTTATTAATGTCACACTCATGCAGAACAACAAAGACAAAAAATGAAAATAATGATATGAAATATGACAACAACCACGTTCCACACTAACGTGAGTACAGTGTAATCCATATCAAGGAGAACTACTTACAACACATTAGAAATGCTGACAAGAAGCTCATCACTTACATGCAGTTTATATTGATTTGTGTATATTTTGACATAAATTATGCATCTCATGTTTTTTTTATATATTACCTCTCATTCCTTTTGTACTTAAGGCCAATTTATACTGTTCCTCAGTTCACTAAGTGTATTATTAGTCAAACTTTTATGTTGTGTAACTATTTCCAGCTGGATGTCCATGATTTTAAACTCTATCTAAATGTCAAAAAGGACATCATAATTAAGTACATTACAGTGGGTATTCTCTACTGGCCTTCTTGTACTTTTTAGGACATGGTTTCCTAATTAAAGGTACTCTGTCATAACAGCGAAAACAAACAAATGCAAATGGCCTTTTTGAAATAGTAAGAAGGAGAAAACACCTTAAATCAATAATCATTTATTTAAAAATGGAAGGAACAGTTGCTTGTGTGTGGAAATAAAAGTACATTGCCCGAGAAAAGTCATGGATTTTGTTGATTCGCCTTTTCACAGCTCTGAAAACACCTGCTGCCTTTCATGACCAGATTCGCAGCCTGGAGAGAGCCAGGGTAAGACATCAGCTAATGTCATCACACTGCAGCTTCTGATTTTATTCATCTAAATCTAGATTATGCCCCAAAGATAAATAGAAAAACCTTTTGTTTTTTTAACAGACTGGGAACTTCTTAAAGCACAAACTCTGCAGGAGACCTGAGCGCTCTGAGCTGGTCCGTATGCACATCCTACAAGGTAGTCATCCTCCTGTGTGTTCTTACTGGGCAATGGTGTCTTGATAACAGAGATGAATAAGGTGCTTATTCATCTAATCGCACATATTGCCTGTTTAAATTTGTTTTACAAAGTTAGAACCAGATAAATGTCTTTGAGGTTGACATAAGTTTTTGAAGTCTGGCTGTGCCTGCAGTGAGTCACCCTGACAAAGCAGTTCAGAGGCTGACTGATGCTGGCCAGATCATAGCTAATGATCCTTTGTGTATTTATCAGAGACGCAGGCGGAACCCTCCCTGCAGGCCACACAGATGAAGCTGAAGAGGGCCAGACTGGCTGATGATCTTAATGAGAAGATCGCCCAGCGGCCCGGACCCATGGAGCTGGTGGAGAAGAACATCCTGCCTGTTGAGTCTGGTGTCGAAGAGGCCATCAATGGTAGATACTCATCAACACTATTATATCCAATTTTTGTTTTAGCTAACTTTGGTGCCACGTTCACCACCAACAGTTCAGCGCTTACAGAACAGCCAGAAAGTTAACTGCAGCACATCAGGTACATCTTTAGCCATTATTAATGATATTATATTATTATGAGGTAAATGATAGCAATCTGGTACTGGGAAGTTGGCCCTCGCTTGGCCTCACTCTTTCACCCTTCATCAGACTCAATATTTGTGCCTGTATTATCCTGTATTGATAGGTTCAATTTCCCCTGTATTTATGTTGGTGGTTTTTAGCTCTGTTGACATTTTTGTCTATTAGTGAAATATCTTAACAACTATTGGATAGATTGCCATGCATTTTGGTACAGACCTCTCAGGATGAACGGTAATAAATTTGAAAAAAACAAACAAATGACTTTTCATCTAGCGCCATCATCAGGTCAAAATATCAGTTTGTCCAATACTTTGGTTTATGACCAAATACCAGCAAAACTAATGACATTCCCATCAGCCTCAGCTGTACTTTGGGTTTAGTGCTAATTAGTTATAATTAGTAAATGTTACCACACTAACATGCTAAACAAAGATGGTAAACTTGGTAAAGATTATACCTGCTTAGCATCAGCAAGTTAGCATTGTCATTGTGAGCATGTTAGCATGCTGATGTTAGCATTCAGCTCAAGTACAGCCTCACAGAGCTACTAGCATGGCTGTAGAAACTTAGTCTTGTTACATGTCTACTGTATTGTCATGTGTACATTCAAGCGAGGGCTCCTTTACTCTGTAGTCACTGATAGCTCAAGTTTTCCTTAACATAAACGGTATATAGTATATGCACAGACAGCATTCATTGCATGTCTAAAAATTCAGTTTGACAAATGGTTCTTTTTTCAGTTTTGTCTTCTTTATTAAGTTTTGTCCAATTTATCCTTTAAGTAAATCATAAAGTAAAGCTGTACTTGCTTCTGTTTGATGCTGGCCCCACAGGCAGTAAGGCAAACTCCTCTAAGCCACCAGATATTTACAACTTTGATGAGGACAGCAGTGATGCCTTATCACCACAACAGCCTGCCAGCCAACAATCTCCCAGCCAACAATCTCCCAGCTCCACCTCCGCCTCTCCAAGGGAGTCTGGAGGGACTGAGGCTACTTCTACTTCTTCTAACTTAAACTCTCCCATACAGGTACACCAATACCTTGAGCAATTTACAAAACATCAACTGCCAATGCCAGCAGACAAACTATCCTTCTTGAAGTTATTGAGTCTTAAAATATGTACAGTTCTTCAATGAAGAAACCTCTCATGTTTTAAGGATGGCTGGACACTGGTAGAATTTGTCACTTGTGAGAAAAATAATATTTTGAGACTTTATTTACTGTATGCACACACAATGTACTAACCGTGTGTAATGTATTTATCATTTGTAAAAACATTTTGTACTCGTTCTTTTATGAGTGTTTATCAACCTGTTTTTGGTTATATTATTACAGTTGAGGTGCTTTTCTTCTCTTGCGTGGGATGATGATTAACAGGTGCAGCGGCTTCACTGTTCTTACTGAACGGATCATGTGGTTTCTCTCTGTCTCTGCTTTTCTTAGCACTCCCCACCACCTAACTCACAGTCCACATCAGATTTCCTCAACCTTGTCTCCACCAGTGAGCAACAAAGCAACCAACAAGCATCTACACCTCCGCCAATCACCACTGTTGTCCCCTGTATCACGCCGGGGCCAGTTCTTGTGAAGGTGAGCTTCAAACGTATTTTTTAACAGCTCCAAAGTGAATAAGACTGTGAGTGAATAAACTACTAATACTTCTGTTTATAACCACCTGACATGAAACTGACCTCTGTTACTGAGCTCTCTGTCTCTCTGATTTATCGACTGTGTTTTTTGTTTACTTTGAAAATGTGATAAGAGACGCGATGTCAGAAGACACAAGAGTCTGTGTTTTGTCATACTGAAAGTCCCTTCAGTTTTGGGGTGAACTGAAAGTCAGCATTCAGCCAAGTCAAACGCAGTTCAAAGAACAACAGGGTTTAAAGTCATTTCACAAATCCTTGGGCTTAAATCTGTGCCAGCCACAGTTTGTCTTCAATTAGGGTCAAATGACAGGCTGGCCTTCCTCATTCAGGCTGCGTAAAATGTAAGCCAAAAATCAAAGTACGGGAGTGAAGCAATAACTTGTGCATTTATCATAATCCAGTTATCCTCTGAGCATAAGATGAACTCCCTCTCCCTTGGAATACGATAGGGGAATGAGTTTGACAAATTGGAGGGTGTGTGCTTGCTTAACTCAGCTTGAGTTTCTGGTTTCATTGCTAGAACCTGCTGCTCTTATGCCAAGCCGCTTTCATGTGTATCTGGTAACTGCAGGTGGCAAAACAATAAGGGTCACATTTCCACTACCCATTTCCTCATCCTGCAGTTCCCATCGGGTGTCAGAACAATGTTCCACCTTAACGCTTCAAGCTATAAAAATCCAGTAACAGTTCCAAGTCTTGCAGTGTTGGTACTGGCAATGCTAACTGCTATTCCCTGATAAACTGGACTGAGATCAGTCACAGGGATCAGATATCCTCCAGATGGTCCTCTCTGGTTTTACATGCCCCTTTTCCGTGTTGTGTTCTGCAGCAAAGCCTTCCCAAGCTGCCCAGCGATAAAAGCCGCAGCAAAAAGAGCAAAGAGCCCAAACCACGGGTGAAAAAGTTAAAGTACCATCAGTACATCCCCCCGGACCAGAAACAGGAGCTCAATGAAGTGCAGATGGACTCGGCTTATGCCCGCCTCCTGCAGCAGCAGCAGGAGTTCCTGCAGCTCCAGATCTTAAACCAGCAACAACAGCAGCAGTACAACTACCAGGCCGTCTCGCCTTCCACACTCAAGTATGGCTCCATCTAGCAACACAAACACTCCTTTTACACAGCCAGAGACAGGACTTGGCTCACCCACAAAGTTTACCTTTATGTGTATAGGCTGATTACTTTGTGTTGAGTTCATCACTACTGAAACAACTCTGAAGTACAAATGTTGCTTCCTGTCAGCGTTGAATTATTTTCAATATAGATTTTCAACTCTATCAAAAGTTACCACCTGGTTTTACAGAAAGTAACAACTGTTTAAACACATCTGCTGTTTGTCTGAAATACTTTACATTTCCTGCCCACAGCTTCCTACACAGAAGCTGTTGATTGTGAAAAATGGATAATAGTTTAGGTTCCCTCTCTAATCTGTACTCCCTTTTTCTTCCTGTCTTACTACAACAGACCAACAACTGAGGTACAAACCAGCTGTTCCAGTGTTGTGCTGAGTGGAAACACCGCGTCTACCACTGTCCAGCCCCGGTACACTCAGGCGAACCGCAAGCCAGATCATTTACCAGCTAATCTGGATGAGATGAAGGTGACACGTTACTGCCTGCCCACAGTCTGACTATATGCACCTCATGCATGCTGCAGAGGAGAACAAGCAAAATTTTATAGGTAGTATTTTATAATAATATGTTATCTCTACAGGTTGCTGAGCTGAAAATGGAACTAAAACTCAGATCTTTGCCTGTTTCTGGGACTAAGACAGATCTGATAGAGAGGCTAAAGTTGTATCAGGAGAACTCTAACGTCCAGACTGCTGCTGCCATTGAGATAACCGCCATCACAGCAGCCTCACAGTCTGAAAACATAAAGTTAACCCCGCCTGTGTCCCCTATAGCCTCCAAGGTGTCCAGTCTGGGCATAGAGGACAGTATTATGGCAGACAGCCCCACCAAGCTTTCAGATACTCTGTCTCCACCTCACACTGTGAACTCCCCGCAGAGAACTCCACAGGAGGAGTGTCCCACAGAGACGAGGTCCTATGAGAAGGACTCTGAGAAGGACAAACGTCTCCACGAGAAGGAGCGTCAGATTGAGGAGCTGATGAGGAAGCTGGAGCAGGAGCAGAGGCTGGTGGAGGAGCTGAAGATGCAGCTGGAGGTGGAGAAGAGGAGTCAGCAAGGAGATTCTCCACCTCAGCTCAGCCCTCTTGCTCCCATCCAGGTCAAAGAGGAAAACGGGACCCCGTCAAACTGCTCAGCGTCCTGTAGCTCTCCTGGTTTGCCAGTGTTGGTCAAACAAGAGGAGGTGGCAGATCAGAGACACTTAGCTCCTCAAAATCAGTTCATCGTCAGGCACCAGACTATCAAGCAGCCTGAAACCCTGCAGCCTGTCCAGGCTGGAGCTCAGATCCTACTCCCTGCATCCCTTCCTGCATCAGCAGTCGCTATCCAGCTCCCTGCCAACAGCATCAAATTACACACTACTGTTAGTAGCGCAGCACCAGGCCTCATCCAGACTTCTGGACAGGTGCCACAGAAAATAGAGGCCTCAGCAGTATTACAACAGCAATGCAGCACCCAGACTCAGCCACTGACAAAGGTAAGAAAACACACTGATGCTTGCGCAGGCTGCTTCGGTCCGCCTCTTCATTAGTCATCACTATCAACTGTGATTTTTCTGGTAGTTTTGGATTTCTTTAAAATACGCAAACTTGAGTTGTGTTTATCCATATGTGTAATATGTGTGCACCTGAAATCATAAATTCTGTTTTCTAGGCAGTAAATTCAGGTTAGGTTGTACATCATACATCTGGTTCAGTGTTTTCGATGGCACTGTTTAATCAACCATCAGATGTTTTTTTACATCGCTGACGCTCTATCATGGGTAATGCATCTTTCTTGTTGCCACAGTAATAACAGGCCTCAGCTGGGTAGTGAAATTCTTTCCTTTTCACATCAAAAGATGGCTTGTGGAAACTCGGGTTACTGGAGCAGGTGCTGAGTGAAGGCTGACAGTAGAGCCCTGACAGCCCTCTGTCGGCCCTCCTCTCTGAGCCAAACAAGCAGCCAGAATTAGCAACAAAAACCACAACGCTGAATGCTAACTGAGGAGAGCACTCATGAGCTACTCTCCATAGCAGCAGTAACAGTGCTGTCACTAGTGGGGTGAAAGGGGGTGATGCTTCAACTGAAGAAGGCCTGATGAAATTCAGCTAAAGTAACATGCTAAAAAGCAAGTAGTGCAGAGCAATTTTCATTTAGGTTTCCCACAATCCCCAGTCTTTATCCGTCAAAAGAATGTGATTACAACAACAGAAGTGTTTATTGCTCCCACAAAGATGGCGGGCATTGCAATGCACTACTTTTCCGTGCATGTAGGAGAGTGCATTTTACAACATCGATGGCATTAATGCATTCATTAATGTATGCCTCCATGCTGACCTGTCTATAATTCTCTGCAGACTTGGAGGATGGATAGTACAGCACAAAGCTTACTCAACACATTCCCAGCGAGTGGACGTCCTGTGGGATCCTCCTCCAGCCAAGCTGGTCCTAAAGGACCCACAAATAAGGTAGCAGATGATCTTTTAGTCTCTTCTACTTTGGTTTACTTATTTATTTGTACAGTGTCAACTGCATTTGAATGATGATGTTTGTATCAGCTGTATCCTGTTTTTCATTTGGTGTAAGGGACTGTTGTGTTTTCCTGTTAAACAGTCTCCCTGTGCCAGCCAGCCAACTTCAATTTTGCAGCAGCCAAAATTCCCAAACCATGTGTCAAAGTGTAAAGACCCACCTCGCTACGAGGATGCAGTTAAACAGACACGCAGCATGCTGACAGCTGTTCAGGTGACAAATAAATACATTGTTTAGTACAGTATATCCTTTAAATTATCATTATAGCCACTCAAACATTTACTGGTCTTTTCATCTCTCTGCAGGGTCCCACTGCAGCTAGCCAGCAGATGGATGACCTGTTTGATGTGTTAATCGAGAGTGGTGGTAAGAAATACTGCAACTTTTCTTTTTTGGGGGGCACTGGTAAATTAAGTCCTAAATTACTAATGATTATTGGATTCTCACACTTCATGTTCTGTACTTGTTTCTCAGAGATCTCCCCCTTCATCAGGCAGGATCCTCCAAATCTGGACAAGCCTCTTCCTGTGACAGCCAGTGTAACCACCCTTCCCATCAACACGGTTTTATCCCGCCCTCCACCCGTGGTCCAAGTGGCCCAGCTGCCTGCAGCCCTGACCTCTCACACCCAGCTGGAAACCCTCCTGGATGGCTCGCTGGGCACTCACACTGAGCCACAAACACTGAAGCTGATGGAGGAGCTACACTCACCTGTGGTTACCATGGAGGTAGACTTCAATGAAAACACACCGCCCTCTGCTTTGAACCTGCACAGCACCAGCATGGACAATATGGATTGGCTGGACCTTACCCTGTCTGTGCCAGCAGAGGGGGTCAACCCTTTGGACATGTCAACACCGGTGGGCGTCTTCTCTTCCGACTTCCTGGACTCACATGAACTGCACTTGAGCTGGGACTGAGTCAAGGTGAATTGTTACACCTATCAGAACATTTCAGATAAACATACTTTTTTATGCAAGGAGGGCTTTTGTTTCCTATGTGGAAAAATAAGAGCTTTTGGAGGTTGAGGCAGCTTTGTTTTGCTTCCTGACCATATAAATCGGCTCCGTAATAATCGAATTGTGCAGCGTCAGTTTAGAAGTCGCTGCATTGCTTCCTTTGAGGTCTTTAAACCCTCTGATTGTATGGGGAGACTGACATAAAGTAGGACTGGTACTGGCAGATTGAGTTGACAGTGGAAGTAGCTTTTAAAATTTCAATCTTAACTTATGCCATTTATTTGTTATCAATCTGTTCTCATGTTACTGGTTTCTCTTTGTCCTCTGATCTTAATGAATGTACAGTGTTGTGTTGACCGTGGTAATAGCAGAAAGACCAGGAAAATGGTTAATCCTGGTTAAAGAACTAATGGACAAACACTGCATGTAGCTGGGGGTTGTTATGTAGTTCACTCCACCCTGTTGGTGAATGATTATCACTGTCAAAACAGATTGTAAACATACAACTGCTAAATGTTTATTGTGTGTATATAAATTGTGAACCAAAAATCAGATGTTACCTGAATTGGGAGTGTGAATGTAATAACACTAGCGTGCCCGATGAGGCTACTGACCAAACAAGTATTTACTACAACATACTGTCAACATTGTTTCATCTCTCAACCAGTTCTGACAAGATTTCTAGCAGTGTGCAGATCAGCTAAATCTTCACTCCTGCATCTCCAGTGTGCATCTGTACACTGTGTAAACATACTGCACATTTTTTGTAAAACCAATAGTCCTGTGAGCTTAAAAAGGAGAGCACTCACTTACAGTTATGGGGCTATGGTGCGCCGTCAAGACTGTATCCAAATGAATAGTAATAAATTGTTCTTGGAACATCATTCACTGCTTTAAAGACTGGCGGATTGACTCTTAGTATGAACCACTGCTCATTTGTGTTATTGACTCACTTCATACTGAAATAACCTTAATGCATTACAGAAGATTTGTATTCTAGTGACATCTGCTGGCCACATCCAAGTCTGAGCAGCTTGAGCAAGCAAAGTCTGAGGTCTTTTTAGCAAACTGGAAAAGATGACTTCTGGTATGAAGAAAATCCAATTCAGTGCCAAAGAAACTATTATGCACAATATGATGCACCACAGCAGGATAGTTTCTGGGCAGTGGTGTGGGTGTGTTTGAGTATAAAGGTCTCTGCGCTGACTGTGGTATTTTGTTGAGTTATTAGGGATTCACTGTCTGCCTCTGCATGTTATCTGGAGCATTGCTGACAAACTCATCTGAATGTTGAAGGAACTGAAAAGGACTGATGAGATTGGTATTTTTTCTTTTTTTTCCTGTCAGCACATTAGTGCCTCATTTGATGATCCCAATGTCACCTTTTATAAGTTATGTGCTGGAATGAGAAATATGTCTAAACTGGTGTTACCTTCTAAACCAGGCATCTGCCTTTTCGACCCCCTGCTAGCTAAACTTTTTAAAGATCTCTGGCCTTTTCTGGGATCTACAATGCTGAATATTGTTAATTTATCACTTACGACTGGCACTGTCCCCACTAGCATTACGACTGCTGTGGTTAAACCTCTACTTAAGAAACCACACCTTGATCCAGGGTGTCTAAATAATTATCGACCAGTTTCAAACCTTCTATTCTTTTCAAAAGTTCTAGAAAGAGTTGTGTCTCAGCAACTTTCAGCCCACATATTTGACAGCAATCTTTTTGACTTTTTCAATCTGCTTTGAGGGCCTGTCATTCCTCAGTGCGGCTTCTGATATCATAGGTCATTGCATACTCCTAGACCGACGACTGGAAAATAAATTTGGCGTCTCTGGCCCTGTCTCTTGCGTGGTTAAAGTCTTACTTTTCTGAAAGAACACAGTGTGTTTCCTGTAGTAATACTCCGTCAAAATTTTCTGATGTGAAACATGGAGTACCTCAGGGTTCTGTTCTTGGTCCTCTGCTTTTCTCTCTTTATATTTCACCTCTTGGCCAAATTATACGCAGTCACAGAACTAATTTCCACTGCTACGCTGATACTCAACTGTATTTGCCTGTAAAGGCGGATGATCGTTCCCAAATTATTAAATTAGAGGCCTGCCTGTCTGCTAGGAAAAACTAGATCTCTTTAAACCCTATATTCCACCAGCTGCTCTCTGCTTTCGGAATACAGGCCTTCTGTCTATCCCCAGAGTTAAGAAGAAATTAGCTGGCTGCAGGACCTTTTCCTATCATGCCCCCTTCCTCTGGAATAACCTCCCTGCTGATATCAGACAGTTTGACTCTGTTCAGGCCTTTAAATCCAAACTTAAAACTCATCTTTCACCTTAACTTTCAGTTAGTTGATTACTTGATTACTTCAGGCCTTGTACCTGTTACCATTGTCCTTCCCGGCGGGTTGATCTCAGTCTCAATTAATCTATTAAGCCTCGTACTTGTAGTCCATGTTTGTTCTGCCTCTTGTGTGTTTGTGTGGTCTGTCCTCTTTCCAGGCTTCCATGGTGGAGAGAAGGTCACGTGGATCAGGTCCTGTTTCTGCTTGGTGACACCTGAAGTTGCTCGATGTCCTCCTGGATCCATATTCTTCATATATGTTTACAATCTATCTACATTGTCCATACAGTCATTTTACTATGTTGGTCTATCTATTTCATGTCTGTCCATCCTGTCTCTATGTTTTCTTTCTCTTCCTCTTCTCTCCTTCCATTTTTGGGGGGAGGTTTTCCCTTATCCAAATCGAGGGTCTAAGGATAGACGGTGTCGTATACTGTGCAGATTGTAAAGCCCATTAAGGCAAATTTGTGATTTGTGATATTGGGCTGTATAAATAAAATTGACTCGACTTTGTATGCCATATGTTTTACAAATTGTGTGTTTATGTTACCTTTTTATATAAATGTAGCCATCATTTGGAATTTCATAGTAGGCCTATGAGCATCCCAGTATTTACCCTTTAATGCTTGTCATTAAAAAACTATACAAAGAAAAAAGGCTTTCATTTCATAGTTTTGTTGAACAAGCAAACAGCTCACCACACTTGTAAGCCTTAACAGAGAACTGAATGTTTACATGATTTTAATAATGTCACAGATTAGTGAAGTACTACAGTATATTTACAATAATATAGATTTTTTTTAAATTCAGTGAAAGATCAATTTGAATATACAAATACATCATAAAAACCTAATATAACATACATTTATAGGCAGACTATATTAGTCACCATGTGTTCCTTCTGACCTGTGCTCCATTAAAACCAAAGAGATAGCACCTGAATGTTTGAGCTGACAAACACTGTCCCTCAACCACTGATATTCAGTACATCCTGCACAATAGAGGGTGATTATGATGATAGTGAATGCTAGCAGACAAACTGTGCGAGGGAGCCATGCTGCTGGAATATTACTTCACCATTAGGTCAATGTCTGATGGTATTTAAGTCTGAGCTTCACATTCTCACCAGCTGCTTTTCTCTCAGAGCTTTTTGATAGTTTGGATTGACGTTCGACACTTGGGACATCTGTGAGTGGTAGATTTGAACCTATCGAGGCAGAAGGGAATGAGGCAACAACCAGCCACGCAGCTGCAAAAGAAGAAGGAAAATGAACAAAATGAAATGTCAACAAACCTTTAAGCATATGCCAGTAACTGTAACACCAGCTGCACAAATAGAAACAGGGTCTGATTATATTTTTATGCAAATATTTCACCAGGATGGAGGGAATGGCTTCATACCCAATCAAAGCTGTCATGAAACACACCAACCAGGTCACACTGCTGACGGAGGTAAAAGTCTCTGTCATGATGAACTGCCGACACTCTGGACACTGTGTCCTACATGGACATGGTGGAAGGTTTTCCAGGTCCAGAATCACTACAGGGGCTGTTAAGAAAAGTAAGTATTCATTTGTTCGTTTTTCCAAATCAAATTTCATTTAGTTTTTCTGTAAACCTTCCAAAAGGAAAATTCTGAAAAACAGGCCCTTAGAACAAAGTGAGTACACTTCAGTAGCTATTAAAAATCCCCAGTTAGTGTCAGTAACGTACATTGTATACGGGAACTTTGTAGGTTTTAAAAGAATCAGTTCACATAATTTTGGTCAAATGTTTTCAGTTCATTTACTGACACAAGTGCCACAAGGTTGCAGGTGCATGAAGTATGACCCTAAATCTGCATTATTACTTAATGAATGAATCCACTGAAACTCAATGCACCTTATTTTTGTTCTTTTGTTGGGTGTGTAGGCACAAAGGTCCAGTAAATGTCACATGGCATATGACAGAAGTAGAGTGAAAGATCTGTTCTCAATAGTGTGACTTTGTGAGGAGCTTATTATTCACTTTCTAGGGTGCAGGTCTTGCTATGTGGAGACAAAAGCCCCAAACTGAACAGTTAAAAGGAGCATTTGCGTATCACCAGTGGTGGAAGTACATTTACTCCAGTACTGTACTTAAGTACAAATTTTAAGGTACTTGTGCTTACTTGAGTATTTTGTTTTCATCTGGGTAATTGAGACGGTATTTTTCACTATTTTCAGAATTTTTACAAATCCAACAATCAATTAATAAAGAAAATAATCAGAACATTAATCCATAATGAAAACAATCATTAGTTGCACAGTTAAAAAAATTACTGCATCAGTAATAATAATCTAATGATATATAATACTATAACAGTCACAAGGGACATTCTTCTGCAGCGAGCACTTTTAATACTTTAAGTACATTTTGCTGATTATATTTACATACTTTTACTTAAGTAACATTTTCAATGCAGGACTTTTACTTATAACAGAGTATTTACTACAGTGTGGTATTCTTTTTTTTAAGCAAATGATTATTTACGTAAATGATGTAAATACTTCCTCCACCACTGTGCATCACTGACTTACCAGGGACTGTAGGTGGAGCCTCAACATAGAAAATATTCGAGCCAGGAACAGGAACACCAGGCACAACCTTCTGACTGGCGGTGAAACTAACTTCTAACAAAGAAGAAAAAGGTGGTTACAAAATCAAAGTGTGATGGAGTAAAGACTTGCTGCAGTCAATTTGGACTCACCTTTCTTGCTTTCATTCTCATCTTTGCCATTGAGGAGGCTATCTAGGCTTTTTTGGAGTTTGGCCTTCTTTTCTGTCAGCTCTTTCAGTTTGTCATCAATGCTGTCAATCTCATGCTGATTTGATTCTGCCTCCTCTGGAAGAAAAAACATAACACGAGACAGCAGAGGCACCAAGGATGTTTTTCATTTGATGTATCATATGCAAAAGACTCAAGATAACTACTTTGCATGTTGCAAATATCCGTTTCATTTTTGGTTCAGAATTTCTTTCATGTCACCTGTTTGTCCAAATTCAGCACGATTCCTCAACTCCTGAAATATACACTGGATTTTCTTCCTTTCCAGAAGTTGTTGCCTCTTCAGTGAAAGATGCTTTAACTCTGTAGATATCTCCTTCAGCTCTCTGTCTGAAGAAGTCATGGTGGATGCTGAAAAGACAGAGCGAGGGATTGTTGGATTGTTTTTAGTTTGGGTCTGATAGTTTGTTTACTCTACGTTTATGCTTATTCGGTGTACAAAATGTTCCATACTGTAAATTAAAGCAGAGGTGTGTATGTCGTGTATGTACATAGAAGCAGTGAAATTGCAGGTTTTGTACAGAGAATACTAAATGTTACAAACAAAGATACATTCATATGTGACCACATTTTTCTTCTCAAAATAAAGGCCAATTTTGAAGGTATGAATTCTACAATAGATAAATGAACATGAAACTTTAAAAATGTCAACACTTTTTGGACATTCAGACACCATGTGGCATTTTCCTTGCCCAAAACTCTTGATGGGATCATTTAATTTGCCAGTGTCTGCAATTATCTTTCTTCATGTCTTAAGATATCATTACCAGACTTGGTAGGCTTCTCTAGCATCATTTCTTTGACATAAAAATGGACAAAATACTGTACAGTAGAATTATAGGATATATAACTTAGGCTAACTTGTTTCTTAAAACACTGAAACTATACACAGAGCTATTCTTTGCACATCAAACTGTAGACCAAGTTGGGTTAATCTAATTAAATTCCGAAATCTTTTTATCCTTAACAGGTGAATCTAATTACAGGTATCATTTGCATATTTCTCTCCCATCTGTAATATGAATAAGACAAGTTTCAGGATCCCAGAAAAGATGGCAGCATTTGGAAGCATTTAATGAAAAGACTCATTATTGTGATGCCTTGCCATGTTACAGTAATCCACTGTAACATGGCTGAATTGTGATTAAAAAGTGAGTGGGTGGTCAACAGTGTTGTTGCACATCTCCACATTGTCAGCAAATTTACATTAAACAAACTGGTAAATACCATCAGAGGTTGACTGAAACAAAAAAGTGCTCACTCGCTGTCCACTTCACATATAAAGATTAAATTCATACTTTAAAAACTGAAAATGAAATGCATTTTAAGTTGGTTGGTGATAAAACAAGCTACATGTTGTGGACTAAATATTGAGTCAAACACTGCTTTTCCTAAAAAAAAA
>NTHP01000852.1:12950-69849 GCA_003416845.1 Oplegnathus fasciatus | reverse complement strand
AAAAAAAAGACACATGTACAGTTTGAGTCCCACGGCTCATTACTCTCTGACACGGACGTCTCCCAAGTCATAAAAATGTTCCAACAAACAGTCAGAGAGGCTAATGAAGTAGTCTGTGTAGCTGCTGGTGTCAGTGTGCACATGTACCGCGAGTTTCAGGACAATTGAGTAAAATGCAGCAGAGTTTTAAGGAACACTGTGATGGAAAATAGTGACTGATGAGTGTTTATATGTTCTTTTGGTGCCCTGATTTATTGAGGCCTGATATTACCGAGTTATCAGAATAACAATATACAACTTTTGAAAACTGCTCTACAAATTGAGACAAAAAAACAGACAATATGTACGATTAAAGGATTAAGGGAGCTGCACTGAAATCCAAAATGAAGTGTGATAGCTTACACTCACTTTTGACGTATAATGCACCTTTGTACAGCCTGTTTTTCTGCAAGTTTGATGAATTAATTGATGTCTTTAAGTTTGTTTTGTGATATCTGTGGATTTATTTGCATTTTGTCACGAGGCAGGATGTTGCAAGTAAAATCCAGAGTAATGAGCGAGGACCCTGATGATCGTCAGCACAGTAAAGAAGGCGTTAACAAAAGGATCTTCAAGATAAAACAGACCGACTTTCGTGATCTGAACGAAGAGAAGACAGAAATAAAACAACAACAACACCACAAGTGGGTACTTACCTGTCCTGTCTCAGGGCTCAAGTTTCAACAGGAAGCATGGTTTTCTCTCTGGCTAAATAATGCATGCCATGGCTGAACGCAGAGTTCAACAAATGTCTCTGAGAAACAACATTGGAACAGCACCGTGGAACTGCATGTCCCGCGGCTCAAAAATGTGGTTGTGAAAGTGTTTTTAACAGGAAACAGATTGAGGCTCTTTCAGTTGCTGTCTGCCAAATCAGACAAGCAGTTTACAGTTTAAAATGTGAGAGAAGCATGTAGGTACAGAAAGCCTTTGCACAACCTGATACAACAGCCCTGAAATAATTAAAACGTGTGAAACTGAGACATGGCTGCCTCTCTGAGGTTATTACTAAGTCTGTGCATAGCGCGGGTGTGATGCCCACAATCCCTGCATAATAATACATGTATTGAAATGGCCCCTGGCAGATACTAACAACTGTCAGCATATTCACAAAGAAATGCTTCACAAGACAAAAACATTTACCTGCTACTGGGAAACGAAAGATCCCACCCGAGGAATCTGGCAAATGTGCCACAACCTGTAATGTGACAAAAATATACAAGTTATTTTAATAATTAAAATGACTGTGAAACAAATTTAAGGGATTCTGATTCTTCTGTGATTTCCAATAATAATAATAATAATAATAATAATAATGTCACTAGTGGCTGTGGTCCAGCCTCAACAGAACTGCCCTCTGAGCTCATGTAAATAAAACCCAGCTGAGTGACACCAAGAGGAAAAACTTCAAAACAAAAGTGAACCATCATTTTAATATCAAGTCTTAATGTGAGTGTTATTAAATAACAAATTAATGCTAACGCCTCTCAGCTAACCAACTAGCCTGCTAGCTAGCTGATGTTTTTTTTTTAAATCCTTTCCCAGATAATCCAGCTCAAAGCTACTTGCACAACTAACCATGAATAACTTAGTTACGTAATGGAGGCCAGTGGCAGCCAGCACTGATGTTAACTTAAACTGTGGCGTGAATGTATTTCAAGTATTTCACATTATTATTAACGTTAACTGATGGAAGCTAACGGAGGTAACGCGGGGTGGTGTTAACGTTACTGGGGTTGGCTAACTGACAGGTCGGGGATCATTTACCCAACTAGCTCTCATGATTAAGTAGAGTAACGACTGACAGCGAGTGTTTCTTTGTATTCAGCTGGTTAGATAACTTGGAAGACAAAGATGTGTTTGTTCAGCTAAAGCAAAGCATGTTTGCTAGCTGTCGTTAGCTCGCTAGCTAGCAAGGGTCGCCATTCCGGGCACAGAAACAACCAGACTGGAGATAATGCCAGAAACTTGCGAATGAATGAGCTAAACGTGTATAGCGCTGTGAACCGCTGTTTCTGGCCGCGGCTGTGATAATGCAGGTGTCAGTGTGCTAAAAGCAGAATTACCTGGTTTTGGAGAGAAACGCAGCCCGTCCGCGGTGAAACTGAAGTTGTTTGACGTTAGCAGCTCCTGATGAGAGTCAACATCCGCTGAGACGGATTTACGCCAGACGTCATTAATTATGTTTTACACAGGCACATCATTAATCAAAAAGGCGACATGTGACACGTGTATATCATTACATAACATTACTTTAAACAAATAATCCAAACCAAACCCAACAAAAATACAAATAAATAAATCTATTTATTTTGAAAGTACTTACCGGAAGTGACGCTAGCTTTAACATCTTTAGCGGGTAGACTGGTTAATTATTACTAATACTGACGCTACTGTTGATGGCATCATTGTACTGAATGATGTAATAATCACAGTAATAATTGATATTAATAACAAATAAATTATTTCGATATCAACACTGCATGTTAGCTTGTTACAGTGCCTCCCTGTAAAGCAGACATTATTCTAAATACAGCGTCAAGGCAGACGCAAGTTCATATTAACACTACAGGTAAAGTGCAGACACTAATAATGAATTGTACATATTGATATAAAAATGATTAAACTATAAAAGAGCACTTTTACCAGCAGTTTCCGGAGAAGAGATGACGGTTGATCTGTGTGTATTTAGAATCACGAGTCTTTACTGCCCTCCAGTGGCCACAGTGAGGAACTGCAACACTACTTAAAATAAATAATAAAATGTAAAATGCGTTAAAATAAAATGTACAACACCTTGTAAGTATTATTATTAGGAATAATATCTCTATTGTATTGATAGAACTGTTTAATAACAGCTATATAATAGTTTTCTCGTTTGGCTAACAGTCTACTGGAGAACACTGTTTTAGAAGTAGTGTTCGCTGCCCTCTAGTGGTCACGGTGAGGAACTGCAATATTAAAATAGTCAAAGTAGCTAACACTTCCGGTAAATACTTTCAAATTAATGTCACCAAACCAAAACGAAACGAAACAGAAATGAAATGATGAATTTTATTGTTCTCTAATGGCCATAGTTAGAAAATACATCTCCACATCCTTCAGTGGGAATGATATAGATATACAGTATATACTGATATATACATATTTTTTATGTATCACTCACAGTTAGTCAATTAGGCCACATGGTGTTATCATAACAACCCAACTCAGTAGAATCACGATGTTCACTGCCCTCCAGTGGTCACAGCACGGAACTAAATGACATTAAAATTTGCTGTCGTTATTTATAAAAATAACGCTAATAATGAATTTTATATATTGATATAAATCAGAATGATATTAATAATGTTAATCATTATTATTATACAGGTATGACCCTGTGTGTAAGACACACATTTAATGTTGAGCGAATGTGTTTAATGTTGTGGTGCTGGAATCATCACTTTATGATTATTTTTGTCGGTTTGTTTCTGTTTCTGTTTGATTACTTTATTTAATCTCTGCATTGACGCTGATTTGATTGATTTAATGAATGTGTAGTTACTCACTGTGACCACTAGAGGACAGTAAACACTCCTTCTGGGAATACTAAGGTCAATCATACACATACCATTAACGCATCTGCTAAAGGGTAGACTTGTCTCCACAACAACAAAAAAAACTTAATTAAAACAACTATATCAATATAACAATTACCAATATTCATGTTACTGTCGTTAATTGACTTAATCACACTAATAATGAGTTGTACTGTATGTAATGATAATAATACTTATACTTAAAGGTGTAGTCTGCAATTCTAATCCAATACATCTTTTGTCAAATTCAGCGAATATTTCCTCACAGTCCGCTAGCTGTCTGTTCTGTCTGTGTGCTGATAAAACAGTCTGGTGTTTATACACAGCCCTGGCTCTGTAAATGGGAAACAAACAGAGTGGCTCGGACGGAGCCACACAACTTGTTTTCATTCCCAGGTTGTCGAATACCAACGCTTTGTCACAACTCGTGCTCATGCACAGGACAACGCTAATGCTGTGCGGTACTTGCACGACTTTCACTGCGGGATCATTTGTGTTTATTGTGAATATTCGCCTCTCCATCATCTCCCGTGAGTGGCAATTTCATAATTGGTGTGTCAAAATCAATAAATATTCCCTGTATCTAGCAAGTCACACGTGAGCTGAATTAATCTGGTTTACTACAGCGGTATGATCCCACAATAAACTGATTTTACTGTGATTTAATTGCAATAAATGGATCAAAAGGATGCCAAAATAACCACATCATGATGCCAACTTGCTTGTTTTCTGAATGGAGTTCGGTTCGATCAGGGCTCGTTTCCTTGGCAATTTGTTTGTCTGCTGAGTTCAAACATCAACAAGCTTTCTCTGGGATTGCACCTTCGTTGGAAACTGTGCCACAAATTTAGTGTTGCAGTTCTTTGGTGTGACCACTGGAGGGCAGTAAACATCCATATTTCTAAATACACTCAGGTCAACCATTAACAACATAACAAAAATCAAAAGACAGTGGTGTTTCTATTATTCTGTCCACCACCAAAAACATTCATAAAGCAAAGTATTTATTGCAGGGCTGTTTAATGGAATTTTTAGTTATTTTTAATTTATTGTGCCTACATATATGACTTCATGATGGATGGAAGAAGGAAGCAGCTCTGACACTTGTTTTTAATTTGCTCTATTATTATTTTAATTGTCGCGGTATAATTAGTGGGGTGGTGCCGCAGACTCCGTCTGATTTATCCCTCAACATGTACTAAAAACCAACCCCCGCCCTTGCGCTGACCCTTTCCCCTCCTGACCTCCTCCCCGCCGGGCGGTCCCATCACGCAGAGCGAACGCCCTGAATATCTGGGAGCGCTTGGTGACAGCCAATCAGGTTGACTCCCTGCTACGTTAGCACCGCTCTGGCAAAACAACAGCCCGTCTCGATTTGTTTCCTGTTAGCCTTCGCCACATAGCCACCGAGAAACTGAGCGTGTAAAATGTTAAATTAACGAAAGCGTTTATTTGTGGTCGGTGTTATCTTTGTTTTGGCGTTAGTGTACGCCGAAGGCAGAGCTTATCGGGGCTGCTGACGCGCTGTTAGCTGCCGAGCTGCTAGCTAACTGTAGCTAACATCCAGCAGAGGAAGATGGGGTCCATCCTGAGTCGCAGAATCGCTGGTGTTGAGGACATCGATATCCAGGCCAACTCGGCCTATCGATTTCCTCCGAAATCTGGTAAGTGATCGGCGGTGTCTGTTCAGGTTTCGCTTAAACATCGATCCTCCAAAGCGAGAGCAAACACAGGCACAGAGCACAAACTAGCTAGTTCCTTCTGTTGAGTATCATTAGCTAATATAGTTAGATAGTGATTGGAAAGCGTACAGAAATGTGACTGATGGATCACATGTTACTCCGAAAATCCTGTTATTTACAGTACAAATCAGACATTGTGCTACTGCCGAGGACTGTCAGATTAATGCAAGTTTATTATAAGTTATTACAGCATCGTGATAGTGATGCATGAAACATTATAATGTCCAAAACTGAGTGTACAGACTTTGACTAAGTGTTTTATCCACATTGAATTGATGCTACAAGAGGTGAGGGAGAAATGATGCTGACATCCAGAGACATGACTCATGTCAACAAATGATTTTCAGCTTCCAAAACAAAAACAAAACCCATAAGGCACATTTTCCTGTACTATATCAAAGATATTTAAAATAAGTACTTAATGCTCTTATCTTTTTATTACACATTTCATTTTCAAACAGTGAAAACACAGCATGGAGATAGATGTGTCAATGTGAGACCAAGAAATCTGGCTCTAAAAGTCATAAAAACCACTAGACATTTTATTGTCAGCTGCTCATATAATCGTCATCTCAGTGTACACCTTTGACGTCTGATATTGTGATAATGAAGATACTGGAAATCTTACTGTCTTGTTTATGGCTGGTTAAAATGACTACACTTTAAAAGTCTTGTTTAGATACATACATCTGAATAATCATGTTTAAGCTACAACACTTACAGGCAGAGGTGACTGTTTGGGTGTTGATGTAAAAAAAGTTTCGTTTTTGATCCCATTTAGTCAACAGCCTTTATTAACTTTTATTTGTTTTCTCAGCTGAATTATGGACCTACATTAAATGTAAAAAACATCCAAGAAGAGAACCTGAAAATATAATGTTATCACTATCACTAATGTTGTCATCCTCCTGCAAACCCACGAGCCCATTGATATTCTGCTGGAAACAGTGTCAGCCAACAATTTGTCCAGCTAAACCATTTTATTTTTCCAGACATTCAGATCCAGATCATTTGAAGTAACTGCATTGTTTACTTTGGCACTGACAGAGAAGTCCCATTTTAAAGAAATGGGGGGAAAAAAGAGAGAAAGAAAATGATGAGTGTCACTATATTATGTCGCTCGCTGTGCCTTTATTATTCATCCTTTTTTCTCTCGTCCTCAGGGAATTATTTTGCGAGCCACTTCTTCATGGGAGGAGAGAAATTCGACACACCACATCCAGAGGGATACCTCTTTGGAGAAAACATGGACCTGAATTTCCTTGGAAATAGGCCAGTGCAGGTGAGAACGGATGCTTCTTCATCCCAGTTGTCTTAATCATCTGAGAATTCAGTCCTGTATATTTTCCACAGCTTTAAAACTACATTTCTTGTTAGTTTACCGAACCATGTAGATAAATATCATCCTTTGTATTGCTGTTATGATTTCACTAGTTTCCATATGTAACGCCCGCACCCCACGAGCCTGTGAAGACCCTGAGGAGTCTGGTCAACATTAGAAAGGACTCTTTGCGGTTGGTCAGGTAAAGATGGCGCTACAAACCACATAAATCACATTAGGAACTGTTTGAAAAGGTTTGCCGACCTAAAGCTTGTCAAACCTCTTGATTGTAGGTATAAAGATGACTCTGACACACCTGTGGAGGAAGGTGGAAAACCAAAGGTTCAGTATGGTGTGGAGTTCACCTTTGATGCTGATGCTCGGGTCGCCATCACCCTCTACTGCCAAGCATTTGAGGAGTTCTCCAACGGGATGGCAGTGTAAGAATCTGATCTCAAAACTCCTTTTTATTGGGCTGGTACAGATAAAGCGTTAGCTATTAGTAGCACAAAGGGTAAAAAAAAAATCAATTAACAGAATAAAAATCTTATCTAGTCTATATTTAAATGTCACATCTTAATGTGTTTATGAATCCTGTCTGAATTAAACAAACATCTATTTGTCTGTGTTCAGATTTGAACCATATAAACTGATTAATCTAACTGACACAGCGGCATCATTTTAGTGGAAAATGTCGTGCCAGAGACATTTAAACTCTGTTTCTTGGGTAGTGAGACTCAAGCCTTAGAGCACAAAGACTAGAATAGATACGATGGGCCCTTAGCAACCACCAGTCACCATGGATACTGCAGATAAGACTTCGAAGAAGATGAAAGTGATAGTTGAAGTTATTGTGTTATGATGAGACTGAAAGATGATACATTTTTCTGGAATCAGAGAGATCAGATATTGCTACTGTTGTGATGTGATATTCAGTTTTCTTTCATTTTGCCTGGGGACACTAATGAATGTACAGCCGCCATTTGTCTTTCCTGATAAATGTCTAAATGTCAACTTTTGCTGCGTCAGTCCAGTTTTTCTCCATCTTCCTGCACACAGACCATTTTTCTCTGTAACACACTGCAGGTACAGCCCAAAGAATCCATCACTGGTGTCTGAAACTGTGCATTACAAGCGAGGGGTGAGCCAACAGTTCTCCATGCCGTCTTTCAAAATAGACTTCAGCGAGTGGAAAGAGGAAGATGTGAGTATCTGCAGCAGTGAGTTGAGTTTTTGTGACTGGATCATGAATCTGTGAATATCCTCTGCTTACACGTACACGGCGCACTTTTTGCCCGAGGTCTACATCAGTGCATCGACACAACTTTTGACGTACATGGATACATGTCCTCTGTTTGTAACCACGCCTCATTGAATAATAAAATGTTTGCATCTTTTCCCTTAAAGCTGAACTTTGACCTCGACCGAGGAGTATTTCCCATGGTGATCCAAGCTGTGGTTGATGAAGGGGATGGTAGGTTACTAGAGCTGCATAACAGAGAGGACAAAAGATATTTTTCTATTGAGACTGGCTCTAGCAGTTGAATTAAGCTTAAATACACATTTGGGTCAACATTAACCAGGATGCTGTTTGTTCTTTTCAAGATTGCCTTGGACATGCTCACGTACTTTTGGCAGCCTTTGAAAGAGTATGTACACATCTAAACAAAAGTAAATAATTTAAGTATGTATAAAACAAGTTTTTATATGAGCTTAAACATGTTCCTTTGCTTTTTTCACCTCCAGCACGTTGATGGCAGTTTCTCCGTCAAGCCTCTGAAGCAGAAGCAAATCGTAGGTTTTAAATTATCTAGCATGTGATTACATTCAGAAGTGGCATGCATGGTGGATATCTTCACTTTGCTTTAATCGATTTCAGTCAAGTCGGTAAATTGTGAAGCATGTACTGTATGTGCTACAGCATGTTGTTAATGCAATGCGTGATGTTTCACGCAGCGCATCGGTGACCCTCATACTCGTCTGCTGCTTTTGAAAAATCTGTGCCGAGTCCTTCGGGAGTCTCGGCAATAACGCGGATCTCTAAAGTAGAGGTTGAATGAAAACTTAGATTACAGGGAGCTCAAAGTAATTTCACATAGATGCTCTGATTTTTATGTTTTTGATCTTTGAATATTAAACATTACAGTGATTTTATCTAGAATCTTAAGACAGTTGGCTTTAATTTTTAGACTGTAAATAACATTCAGCAATGAATTATATGAATCACTTTTTGTTTATCACTGCTCTCACCCTCTAAAAATCAAGACAGTGGAGAGAATATGTTATATATTTTGCTTTCCAACCCGTGAATGTCAAATCTCTGTTCCTGTATCTTTAGGTGGACCGTGTGAGCTACCTCTTACAGGAGATCTATGGGATTGAGAACAAGAACAACCAAGAAACCAAGGTTTCAGTGACATTATTCCCTTATGCATGAATCGCAATGCTGTAAAAGTTCATTAATGATTTATTTGTGTGACTTTTGATTCGATTTGTTTTCTTTTTCCAGCCATCAGATGATGAGAATAGTGACAACAGCAACGAGTGTGTTGTCTGTCTGTCCGACCTGCGAGACACACTCATCCTGCCTTGCAGACATCTGTGTCTCTGCAACTCCTGCGCAGACACTCTGCGTTACCAGGCCAACAACTGTCCGATCTGCAGGCTGCGTAAGAAGTGTTACATTATTTTAATAAACTTATGCTCTTCAAGCTGCTTTATTAATGTTAATTGAAGAGAACTCAAAGTTAAACATAATGAATTTACATTATTATTGTGTTTAATCTTACCTTGTGTTCCTCTTACCAGCCTTCAGAGCCTTGCTGCAGATCAGAGCTGTGAGGAAAAAGCCTGGTGCTCTTTCCCCCGTGTCCTTCAGCCCCGTTCTGGCCCAGACTATGGACCATGACGAGCACTCAGTAAGTCTCAGGCACATCTGTGTATAATCAGTTAAAATATGCTAAAATTGGCTAAGATATACTGCAACATCAAGGGGAATCTGGGCATGAATTAGGGCTGCAAAACATGTTTTATGCTTTATTGCCATTGGAAGTTCTGCAGTAAAAACATTGCAATGGGGTTGCAGTATTGGAATTCACAAATGTTAAATAAAGTCCTTACCTTAAAGTGTTTCAAACTGATAGCTCAATAAAAAAGTCAAAAGGGAAGAATGTGATCTAGATTTATACCGATTTTTATTGAGCAGCACGTTGGTATGTTGTGGCTAAGCCAACATCTCCATGTAACAGTCTGCCTGCAGCTGCTTCAGAGTGCCTTGTAGCTTCCAGGATCTAGATGAAATCAAGGCACGAGGCTGCTGGATGGCTTTGTTAAGCAGTGGCAGATGAGAGATGTGCATGAAATGTTGCATTAGCATCTGAAATCTAACTTGCTGCTCCAGAAGATCAAAAATCTAGATTTGCATCTTTTTTTTTGCCCTTCTTTTTTTGATTGATTCGTATATTGCCATCGCAGCTGTGTGTAAGGCATCTCTGAATGACATTTTTTATTGTGGTCTTTATGAATATGCAGCCATTTGTTTATCAGCTGTTATCACCTGTGCATTGTCACCACCAGTCCCTGTCTACGTCTCTTTGCAGGGCACGGACTCGGTTCCTCCCGGCTTTGAACCCATCTCACTGTTGGAGGCTCTGAATGGTCTCCGGTCAGTGTCTCCTGCCATCCCATCTGCCCCCCTCTACGATGAAATCAACTTCTCAGGGGGCCTGGGAGGTGACAGCAGACAGCTGAGCTCCCCAGAGCATTTAAGTGATGGGAGTCTGCAGAAAGGCAAAGTCAGCAAGTCACCTGACAGGTAATCTGACAATGAGTATGTTCACGTGTACAAGTACGCAAAAACATTACTGCAAGTGATCAGGTTAGGACAGGAAATTAGATAATATGTTTGTACATGTAATATTAGTGGAAAACATCACTTTACATTAGGCCTGGTCAGTAATCAGAGGCATTATCATTACTTTCAAAAGGTAGTGGTGTAATTAGAGTGGAAATCTGTCCCTGTAGGTAGCTCTCTCTACCTCTTCCACTTGTATCTTTCTGTATTCATTATTTTTTTGCCTTGTCTCCCACTCCAGCACCCTTAGGTCGCCATCCTCTCCCATCCAGGAGGAAGATGAGGAGAAGCTGTCCGAGATGTCTGACGCTCAGCCACACACAATGCTGTCCAGCAGCCCCGCCCCCACAGACGTAAGCCGCCACTTCACCACCTGACATTTAAACTTTGACTCTGCTACCTACGAAAGCTATAACAAGATCTTTTTCCTTCTTCTTCTTCTTCTTCTTCTTCTTCTTCTTCCAGGCCACAGCAACCGAGGACGTGGCAGAATCCCTGTCTCCGGACGACGGTGAGTTTTCTCATTTGGCGCTCGGCAAACAGTTCATTATGTGACACTGGTAAAGATTTGTTGTCTTTGAGAGTTAGATTCATTGACATTTACTCTCCCTGGCGATCCAGAGGACAGGATGCATTCTGGAGGAGACATCCTACAGGACTGCAGCAGCGAACACAGCAGCTTGACCAAAACGGAGAGCGACCCACCAGGCGACTTGTCTCTGCCAGGTGAGAAATCCTCTGCCAGGAACAAAGAAGAAATATCAGATTGTCAAGAAAAATCTTTAAGCCAAACAGGACAGAGATGAAAGAAAAGGGAAAAAGTGGAATATGTACTGTGTATGTAATCTCTTTATATATATAAAGCAATATACAGTATAGACCTGTACTTTCTGATGACAGCTTAGAGCAAAACAGTAGATCAATCATCAAGCATTGATCGACTGCAGCTCCTAAAATTTATTGCATTGTCAACTACAAATCTTCTGGTTCTTGCTTATTTTCGACTTCTTTCTCATTGATAAACCTGTTCTGGTTCTGTAACGTTTCTCTTCTTAAATCCGAGACTCAAGGCTGTGATTCACTATGCTTTGCATCTAACCTGAGTGCTCTTGTGCTTCTCTCTTTCCTAACACTCCTCTTCTGTTCCCTGCCGTCCTGTCCCTCCGTACCGCCTCACTTTGGGCAGCTCTAGGTCCTGATTCCTGCTCTATTGGTATGGAGGAATAACTGTGGTGTGTGGTATGTCTTTCCCGTCTGCTCTACTTCTCTGTGTACGAGCTCTACTGCTCTCACTGAATCTCCATAAATAAATCATCTATCACAGCGAGGGAAAAAAAGCAGCAGGTAGTTTTTAGCCAGTTTTTAATGCAGATGAGGCCTATCTTATCAAGAATGAGCACAGTTTCTTATGCCTGTCTCTATTTATGTAAAGTCTGACTGGAAACCTCACTTTGAGCCTTGTATGCTTATGTGTTGCTCCTTCCTCTCCAGGGTCATCAGAGTCAACGGAAAGCCTGAAAAGTCAGAGCACAAACTGCTCCAGCCAGCCTCTCCTGTGTCCCACGAGCAGCCTTCATATGGAGGATGAGCACCTCAACCCCTGACTCTGATCCAGCCTTTTCCCTCCCATCCATCAGAACAGATGTATGCTTTACAAAGATCACCTATTCCCTCTATTCCTTTTACCCTCCAGCCCAGGCTTCTGTGATCAGATCCGACGACGGCCCTGAAAGGTCCACCAGGACGAGGGAGGACTCCATCAATGTCTCTGACATTAGAGAAGAAATTTGACTCCTGCAAAGATGCTCTTGATACCTTACTCTATGACTGATGTTTAAAAAAAAAAAAACAATATTGTTCCCCCAGGTTTGAAAACATTTCATTAACTGTCAGATGGTGTTCAGTTGTGTGTCTTGACCAGAGTTGTGGTCTAGTAATGTGGATTCCAGAGATATTTCACTACCTGTCACGGTGGTGCTTTTAAGCACACTTACTTTAAATTAACTCTATGAATTGTTTGACACTAAATTCAGAAGAATTTATAAATACAGTTTGTGTTTAGATATTGTGTTCATCAGTGAAATACATGAATGATTCGAGAACTTGTTTTTCCAGTCAGGTTGATTTGGGTTATGAGCAGAAATTTAAAAACATATTACTTATGTATCTGTGTGATTTTGCACTCCGACAAAATTGTTTCTAATCCATTCCTTTATAACAAGAGTTTATGATGAGATTAGTTTAAGTTGTATGCAGTCTTAAACATCTACATGTCAGTTTTTTATTATTTCAAATGATGTAATATCTATGTATCATAACTGTACTAGAATCCTGTGTAGTTACTTCCAAAATTGTATACTTACATATTACATAGTAGAAAAAATCCTGATATTGCAGTAATGGAACTAGATTCAGTTAACATGCACAGTAGTTAAGACTTGGATAATCGATAAGAGCTACAGATTCACATCCTAACAGCTGAACTCAAAGATAGCTAAAGCCTGCAACAAGCATAGATGCTCCAGCTACATGTCTGCTGACTCAGCATGGCACAGTAAGTGTGCTTGGCGTAGATGTGGCAGATCTCTGTACAGTCTTTTTGTGGCAATGCCGGTGTCTGCTTATGTGCTGTAGCTGCAAAAAAAACAAAGAGGGCAGGTGTTTGTGTGGCTGCAACGCCTTTACTTACATTGGTCCTGTATGTGTAGCGCCATGCATATAGATCTATGTGCCTTGAATTGATATGGCTGCCTGCTTGTTGCATTGGACATTAGTGTTCTTATAAATGCTACAATATACAAGTTTTCAGCCCGTAGACAGGAGTTTTGATGCTGATGTACAGAGCCTTTTTTTTTTTCTATCGCAAACACCATGTTACTGGAAAAATGTATCTTCTTATTGTTATTGCAATATTAAATTGAACTGTTCATTTACTATGTTATGGCCATGTATCAATTATGCATTTAATCTTAGTATTTAGGTTCAAATGGATTCTCTTTAATGTGTGTTTGATTGGAAGGAACACATCCAATGCAATAAATGCAAACAGTGCATTTTAATAATCGGGCTAACATCTGCATGTGAATTAGTAGAGGCGTAAACCTCTTGTTGCTTTTAATTAACATGGTTATTTTGTCTTTCCCCCTTCCTCTTCTGTGCCATTTCAACTTGACACTGTGCCTTCCTGTTCCTGTTCTGACCACTATTGACCTGGTATCCAGGATAACTCCACAGTAGGTGGTTTGTGGCTCTCTGTAAAATCAATACCTGTCTTTCTTCGTGTGTATAGCAGCATGTGTATAACAATAAAGAACAAAGATTCAGTACTTCAACTACCTTATTTTATTTATTTTTCTATAAATTATAATCTGTTGCAATACCATGATATTTGGTATACTTACACTGAAGTATAATGATAGTGCGTCATTGCTCAGACATTGCTCTGATATTAATAGGACTTTTTAAAAAGAGTACCAGATAATATGATTAATCTTACCCATGACCAGTCAGAGTAATACTCTGGACAACTTTATAGGGAGGGATAGGTGTAATGTGTGCTAAATGTTGATAAATTGACAAGTTAAAAGGTAGGAAAGTGTTAAAAGGTAATATAAAAAGTATAGTGAGTGAACACACTGTGCACAAGCAATGTCAAGGCATGCAAAATTCTATCTATGAAAATCCCAGCATGTCATTTTATAGACTCTATACCAAACAGTTCAGGCCATTATGATAAATAGCACTTGCAGATTATTATATATATTTTTACAAATACCATACATGTGCTGTTTGTTTTTGCTTTTTAGTTAACTCAGGCATTACCTTCTCTTGCCATAAAGCAAATCTCTCAAGCTTCAACTATAAAATGCTGATATTTCTGAAAGAAAAACATCTCATCACAAGACTACAGGAACTAAATCAGTGCTCTGTTATCAATGTGTGCATGTCCAAGCAGGAACAATCTATTTTGTCGGGTAGATATTGGAGGTTAATGTTCTGTGATAACATTGATTTTCCCTCTTTTACACACAGTAATACTACATAGATTCCTTTTCCATTTAAAACTTACTTCAAATTCATAGCTATTGTAGACATGTGCTTCAAACCTGCCACATACTGTGTGTAAACCTGGTGAAAACATGATAAAGATGAGTCCTCTATTCGGATAAGCAGTGCCCCCTGCTGGCAGAGCAGGTAACAAAACTCAAATCAGGTAACACTGCAGTTTTGCAAATTACACATGGACCATGGACTGCTGTAAAACCATGAAGTCAGGCTCTTAGTTAATCTTCCATCTGAAAGGCCTCACGGACCTGTGAGTTTCTGATTAACATGATCAAAAGAGTGTCATAACATGCCGTTTGTGAAATATGGTTTTATGCTGTTCAGTCAACATTTGATGTCCCCCAGGAAACGTGTGTGAGTTTCAGTCGGGTCATTTGGGAGCAGTGCTGCTGGTAAGTAAACCACCTCTGGTACCAGAAGGCTGAGGGATGAAACAGTACAACCTGCACTGTCAACAAATTAATTAAGAGCTGACTCAGAGCCAAGTGGATGAACACACACACACACACACACTAAGCTCATTTACAGTCGTTGTCTCTAGACAAAATAGTAATCAGAATTCCTGTTAAATCCTAATAAAATGCAATATTGCTGCTAAATGTCATTATTAAAGCCACAGTCTGTATTCTGCCACCAGTTGGTTTCAGCTGAACATTCTGTTGCTATAGCAACCACTACTGGGACAGTTCCATAGCAGTTACTGCTTAACTGACATTGTTACAACCACCATTTTGTCACATCTGACTGTGACCAAGAAAACACTGACTCGATCATTGTTTTCAGGATAACTTGATCATCATGACATTGATTTTTTTATCTAGCTTATTATCTATCTGTAGTTACTATGTTTAGCACAGCTGTTTTGTGATTGCTGATTTAGTAGAATTGAGTTTTCCTATGATCAGCTAACTGCTAACCAAGCTAGCAGCTATACTAGCTAGCTAGCTGTCTGGTACTAATGTGTTGCTAATGTAGCCTTTTAGCTAAACAACTGTTGAATTACTGTTAGTTTTTACTCTTTTTAGTTTTAATGTTGATCTTTCACTGGTGATAACATTGCTAATTTCTTCCAGGCATGAAACATGTAGCTAATTTGACAGTTAGCTAGTCTAGCCTTTGTGATTGCAGTTTCCTTGTTGTATTTGGTTCACTCGTTTTTTACAATATGCTTGGTCCTAACACTTGTTTATGGAATCTCTTCTGATTTGTATTAAATATCATTGAATTTGTGTCCAATACTGTTTTCACAGTTTCACAATTACTTCCAGTAAAAACTTAAAAGGGAATGTGCTGTCTTCAACTTTTATTGGAAGTGTGTTTAGCTTGCTGCATAGCTGTGCACCTACACACATATTGAGGGCAAAATAATCTGTTATAATAATGTAAAAAAAAAAAAAAAGTTTGCCCCAATTACCAAACACAAGATTGAAACCTGCTATCACCAAATGCAGTATCTTTTACACAACACTAGATGACCACTAAATCTAGGTTTATATTCATATTTATCACGCTGTTAAAGGTTTGTTTACATCAGAAGTGTTTTTAAATATTGTCAAAATGTTTACATGTGTAAAATATATATTTAAAAAAACATACAAAATGCTGGTTTTCCATCTATAAGATAAACTGCAAATAAATATGGAGATTTATCTGTCATTTATATGGTCAGAAAATTATGGATTGGACCTTTAAAATTGACACAGTTCCATACTGTTTTATTTTTCACTTTGTTACAGTAGAGAGTGTTATTCATAGATATGTTACACCTGTAAGTATTAAAAAAATAAAATAGGACAATGTATTTTTAATTCATTGTATGTGTATTATCTTTTAACAATTGCTTTATTTAGTGGAGATGAAGCACGCATAGTTTAATAGCCTGCTCTTATATGACCATCATGATCATTTCAGGATGAATTTTCTAGCTACTGAGCACTCTGAAAGTGTGTAAGGTGTTTCAGATTTCAGACATAATGACATTCTTCTGCGGTAATAGTTAACTGGTGCTCTCTGCTCAGCTGGACCAACAGGTGTACGCCAGTGTAAAGTTTAATGAGGATTCAGTTACACTGTGGCCTCAAGCTTGCCTGTAAAAACATAATACACTGAGAAAATGTGTGTGCACACACATGCTGTAAATGAGATTAGGGTCTATGACACTTTCAGCTAGAGACAGTCAGTGGGTGAGGTTATACTGTATACATATAAAGTCAGAGTTTTATCTTCTATCAGCTCTCATATGCTGCATTCACAGTCTCGAGAGTGTCTGTCTCCTTTCATAAACCCTTTTTAAACATGTTTCTGGGATTTTCAAAAGTCAACCTTGTAATTCGGTTGGCTACAACAGGCTGTTTTAAGAGGCCATGAGGAATTATTTCAGACTGCCCCTCCCCTCGCAGGCCACACAGATTGACAGAGTTGCAGGTCACAAAAGGTAATTTCATCTCTGGACAACTGTGTACGTGTTCGCCTCCAACATCTGATGATTTCACGAGCAGAGATCTTCTCCTATTTGTGATTGGCCAGCTGTCCAGATGACGTGGGAGATTTCCCATTCATCACTGTAGTGGATGCCAAAAGGAAGCAGTGGGATGAAACAATAATCCTTAAAACAATTCTATTTTGGTTTGATCTCTTGAGGCTACATTAAACAATATTAGGGCTAAGCCTCAAGCCAGGGGACTGTGGTGTGAAGCCTGTTTTTCTGCTCATAAATAAATGAGAGATTCAAAACAGGTTGTTTACTTCATAACAATCATCATAATTTGCAGATGCTTGAGAATGAAAAAGCTTTTGGAAATATTAAATAAACCAAGAATACTATTTTAAACTATTAGACACTTGCACAACCATAATAAACTATAAATAAAAGACATTTTCCTTTAGATGAGAATTTATGATATAGAGCTTGAGGATTACCTTTCCATAAAAAGCTAATTTATAGTGAACTCAAAGGACTCATCTGTGTAAACAGGTTTACCTGAGGGCAGTCGAAGCAAGTGCTCTCTCATTTAATTAGTTTGTGCTAAACCTCTTTGAGGCATGAAATCATCCCAACAGCAATCCACACAAATCTCTCTCCTCACTCAGTACAGTTAAATTAGCCCACATGCCCTTGATCTGCGAAGACATGCGTATCACCGCATCCAGTCACACCACGTCTCGCTCATCCCCACCCTGAAAAACACATACCTGAATGTACAGTCAGTGCATGTGCCAATATACATGTGCTGGGTAAAAACTAATCCTAATCTGTCGTCACATCTCAACAACAGCTTTTTCCTGTTGAAGGTGAGCAGTGATACAATTAATCTGCCTGAACTACTCTCATCCAATCTGGCATAAAATCTCATCATCACAAAAAGATACTCATCACACAGTGAATATCTAAAAATAGATTTTCTTAATTATGGTGTGGGAAATATACAAATGATAGCTGTCTAACACCCTGAGCCGCGGTTAATCCAAATTAGTGTCTAATTATAATATACACAATGAAAAGCTGCAACTACAGAGTTGTCTGTCTCTGAGCTGGCATGTTTTTAAAAAAAAATATAAATCACAAAAGAAATACCCCAAGAGCAAAATGTCTGTCATTTGACAGCAGGGGATTTAGAGACTTTGGAGACACGTGCACAGACGGCTATCCTACTTTGAGACGACCACTTTACAATATGAGATCAGAGAGAAAGAAGAGGTGGAGGAGGAGAGAGCAGGAGAGACACGAAGGTCAGCATCTTGCCTACTGAAGTGAGTTACACTACAGTCAGAGCTGTAGGACACAGAAAGTTTCCTTGGCAGGGTTTGACTTACTTTGACTGGCATCATTCATAACATTTCTATTACAAAAGGCTGGGAAAGAAGAAAACAAATTCACAAACGAGTCCTGACAAAGAATCAGAACCTCCTGTCTTGTACTACTGAGGCATCATGACACAGCAGGTCAGTGGCTCACCGTTCCTCAAGCCCTTCTTTCTGAAGACGCCCGTCAGAGTGGTCAGCCCCCTGCGACAGAGACGACACACACTCCCCGCCAGCGAGTTCAGGAACCTCACGCCACAGGACGCCATCAGTGTGTTTGAGATTGAGAGAGAAGGTAAGTCAAGTTTCTGCTGTTCACAAACAACAAAGCATAGAACTAACCTGATATGTGTTTTAACGTTATGTACCATCAGGTAAGAACTTGACTGACATTCTATATAAGGGGATTTATGTATTTTCCATTCTCTCACTGTGATGAATGCATCATATCTTATGTACTGCTTTTGGATGATCAAGATCATCTTAGTGTCAGTTTTAACTTGAAAGAGAACACATCTCTTTCATCCTGTAGTCTTTTTCTGATCTCCATCATCATTATACCCAGGACATGACCCACTGTATAAACTGGGTATTTTCACCCCCCAGCATTTGTCTCTGTGTCTGGAGAGTGTCCACTTACCCTGGATGAAGTGCTTAACTTCCTGGGCCAGTGCCCTGAGCTGTCGCTGGGTTGGTTTGAGGAGGGACAGCTGGTAGCTTTCATCATCGGCTCTGGCTGGGACAAGGAGAGGCTTTCACAGGTATGAAAACATATAGAAACTGAGTAAAGAATACAATATGACCAATCTTGCTTTTCCATGCAAATGACAGATTTTGACAAACTTGCTCTGATACATGTGAATCGTGGCTCATGGGTGCTTTGCTTCTATGTAATCTCCAGGAGGCAATGACTCAGCATGTCCCAGACACCCCCACTGTGCACATCCATGTGCTGTCAGTGCACCGTCACTGTCGCCAGCAAGGCAAGGGCTCCATCCTCTTGTGGCGCTACTTGCAGTACCTGCGCTGTATGCCGGGCCTCCGCCGAGCTCTGCTGATTTGCGAGGACTTCCTGGTGCCTTTCTACCTCAAGGCCGGCTTCAAGGAGAAAGGGTCATCAGCCATCTCCGTATCCAACATGCAGTTCCAAGAGATGGAGTACATGCTCGGTGGGCAGGCGTATGCACGGCGGAACAGCGGCTGCTAGTCCATCAGCCCCTTCCCCACCCTCCTTCCACTTACTCACCTCTAACATGGACTCAGGGTAGAAAAGATTAACAAAACACAGCCGACAGATGGACGGATAGAGGCGCAGGGCCAGTATGCACCAGTGGACTGGGTTCAGTATTGGTAACAAGGTCTTACTGGACCTCCCTCCTAATTTCAGCACCTTTACCGTATCCCAGTGAACAAGGAGTGAAGACTGTGAGGACAGAGGGGACCAAGAGTGGATTCATGCAAGAAAAAGGAACCAGTGGCTTTACAGTTGATAATTTGATTTATCAGACACCAAATTATATTCCCTCTGTTACCAGTAGCATTTTGGCTTTGTGAGCTTAATGTTGTTTTTCCCATTTATTTATTGTTATTTGTCAAATAAATCACAATTCACTGTTTGTAATGTAATCGAGGCAATTAATTGAACATTTAGAGCATAACATCTGGAGCTGTGATGTAAATACTGTTCTATTTTGGTAAACAATATAAATTAAAAGATGTGATAAATTCATAGCGTCATTGCTGTGAAATTGAGTTACTTACTGTAAGGATGTACATGCTGATCATGCAGCCACTAAAAATGCTTGACTCGTTGATTGAAAATTTGTAGCAGAAATTTGTTGTTTCTTTGTTGCATAATTTGAATAAACTATAACACAATCTTCAACAGGAATTTCCTGGTAGAGAGAAAGTCACAGACCAGTTTAATTTGTACATTTTTTTTTACTGTTTTCAGTTACATGTGAGTAGAAAGGTAGCTAAAACACTACCGTGTTCAAAACAATCATCACTTCTTGAGAAGCAATAAACAAATAAAAGAAAACATTCGAGTGCTCAGCATAATGTAACAAAAATATGGCAGTAGTTGGTACATTTATCAACAAGGCACCAAAGGTATCAATATTTGATTTTTTGTCCCTGCTTCTGTATGAGGTTGCCTGGATAATAATAAAACCTTTGTCTGGAGTGTGAATGTAAAAGAAAATATTCCTTCTCTCTGTACCAGCGCTGGCTTCTCTAATTCTTGCCTCGCATGTAAAGGGCAGCTGGGAGCTTTGATGAGGTTCAGAAGTGCCATACCTTTGTTTCACTGGACAGCGAAGGAGTGACAATGACTGCCGGTGAACAGGGAGGTGATTAAAAGAAGTCCTTAAGATGAGTGGCATAGGTATTCATACAGACAGAGTAAAAAAACACAAGTATATTGTCATTGTTCACAGGGAAGGGGACAGTCCCCCAGTCACACAGGGGCAGAGTGGAGACACAGACTGGCTGATATCGTCTGTCAGTCCACATCTTTTGACCTGATGCCCTCCTGTTGTGCTCACACTGTCCACGCTTCAGTGGAGGTGAGCGTTGAGGTCGTACTTCTCGCAGAATTTGTCCGTGAAGGGGATGCAGGTGAGCAACTCGCACCACTCACACTTGATTGGGTAGACGTAGAAGAGCACCACGAGGCCTGAAAAGAGCCCGACAAACACCAGCAGGAAGACGATGATCTGACAGCGTTTGCGGTACAGGTCCATGCGGCCAAAGCTGATGTAGGGTAAGAAGGCGAAGGACAGGAAGAAGCCAGAGATGAAGCCACAAATGTGGGCAAAGTTGTCGATCCAGGGCAACAGCCCAAAGGCAAAGAGGAAGAGCACCACACACAACAGCTTGGTGAAGGCCCTCCAGGGCTGGCCAAGGATCTGCCAACTCTGAAACAACTCCACGAACAGGCAGGCCAGGATCCCAAACTGAGAGCCAGCTGGCCCCACCTGAGACAAACACAGCAGAGAGAGAGACATAAGCCTACAAAAACATGTCACAATATTTATAACATGATTTTAACCTTCTTTGCATTATATGGTGTTCCGTAAACCTGATCTTGGACACATAATATGACTCATGAATGCACTGCGATATTTCAGCACTGATATTTTGTGAGTGTTAGGCTGGTGATCACCTCTGCTCTGTAGGGCAGGAAGATGGCTGAAGCCAAGTTGCCAGTGATGCCACTGAGGATGTAAATGATTGAGATGCGCAGCCAACCCGCTAGCTTCTCCAGGTCCCTCAGGATGGTCATCTGGAAAGCCACCGACACCAGGCAGTGAAGGATCCTGAGAGGACAGAAATGGACAAAGTGCTCATGTGTGTGTATTGTGACGTATGTGGGTGAAAAGTCGCACATGTTGGGAACATACTTCCTCTGTGTAGAAGAGGCAAACCCCTCAGCAGCCCGATGACTTTGCCCATCAACAAAATCGGTCTCTATCTCATTGAAGCTTAATGAGTTCGTGTAGCGAGGGCACTTTGTTTAATTACCCAGGAGACAGATAACAGACTGCATGAGGATGAAGCATTGCTCCTCTTAACAGTGAGGTCACTCACTGACTGACTTCTTATATCACAGGAGCATGGAAGTAAAATAATATTTCCAGTTACCACTGATAGCCAGTGATGTACATATACTTATCCTGTGTACAATTTACTATCCATATCCATACTATCCATATACTTTATTTCAACATTTCTTGCACTGTCATGCACTCCTGTATTTCTTATATATACAGTGAACAGCCAATAACCTCACCTGTAGCCACTGTGTGCTTTTTTGTTCTCCTGTTTATTGTTTGTCTTCTGTTTTTATATCTATCTTTTACACTTTTGCTGAATGCCTCCTTATCTTTCTGTGCATTTCTTTTGTTGTGATGTGACTATGAGTACTCCAAGAGCTGCTGACAACCAGAGTTAATTTCCTTGTATGTGCGAAACACATTTGGCCGATAAACCTGACTCTGATTCTGATCTTTTAATCATCCTGTTCCTCACCGCTGGGTGCAAACATAGTCCTTGAAAACACCAATCTTGTATGTTAGACGGAGACAAAGCTGACTTTCAGCTCTGTTAGAATTTAGTTTTGACTGATTCATAGGCTGGCCTTATCTGATAAATTGCGCTTCTGGTTAGTAAGATGTATTTTTATTTGTACTACTGGGTGGTAAGTGCTTTACACATTTATTTTATCCTACTCATGTTTGAAGCTGACTTTAAAAAATAACTACACAAAACAAAATAATTTCAAAAAACTCTCTGAATATAATTTTCAGTAGTAAAATCAGATACACCCCCTCTCCCTTCTTGTCTATTTCTTTTGAAACTTAGAACAAGCAAAACTACTTTTCATGATCTGGACAGCTACTGACTCACCCAGCATGCAGGAAAAGCGAGAGCCAGAGCCTGTAAAACTGATCTGGGATCTCGGGGTTGAGGAACGGCAACAGTCCACATACATCATCCATACAGTGCACCTGGAGAAGGACATAGCACAGCACATTAAGTATAGTATATATCAGTCATACTGAAACTTATACTACCAACCACAAACTATCAATCAAGGAAAGAAAAAAATATGACATGCTATTAATGTGACAATCAAAGACTACAAATGACATTGAAATGAAGTCTCTACACATTTCTACACAGAAATGTTTGGTCACTTAATCTGTTTTGGTTTCAGGAAGTTCACAAAATAGTACACCAGATTAAAAATAGCAACTGATGCAGCGCAAATGTAAAAGTTTTGCAGTTTTTGCAATAAGCATCTCCTTTTTTCCCTTGAGAGAATAAAATATCTAATGTGTGTATAATAAGGAGAAAGGTGCTTACTTGAGAGCAGAGAGTAGCCTCCTCATGAAAGTAGCCCTTCATGAAGTCACAATATTCCCGGGATGTGATTTCACACCTTGTAGAAAACAAGCAGCAATTACTAAATTAGTAAACTAGTCATACATCATGTGTCTTACTAGTCCAGCATAAACGTTTTTTCATAGGTTCATTAGCTCCTCTCACCTCCCTTTGGTTCCAATGCAGCAGGGTCGGCCTGTGATGGTACAGTCTATATGAGGCAGGTTGGTGTGGTTCCCTGTGTTGTACCTGGTACAAATCTAAAAGCCAGAGCAGTTTTTTTAGTCTTTTATAGCAGCAATTTAAAGTGTTAAATGTAAAGTTTCATCAGAACACAGTGCCACAGTGATATCATTCTCAGATTCATCAAAATGAAAAAAGATATTACGTTTTGAGTTAAAACCAAAAAAGAAAGTTGCCTGTTTTGGTGGATTTGTGCCATTTAATTCAAGTTTCATTCAAAACAAAACAGCACATTATTGACTCTGGAGAGAAATCTCATTTTTACAACTCTGCCACACTCCCCCAAAACTGGAATCTTTAAACTGTACATGTGTTTTATTGAGAAGATAATAAGGCAGTAGCGTATCATTGAGAAAGAAGACTAGCCATTCTTCAAACAATCTTACCACCGGCTTAGACTGAGAAAAAAGACTGAATGCTGGTAACATTGCCCAATGGCAAATTATTTTCCAGGAAGGACAGACCCTGCCAGCACCTAACCCTTTTTTAAATACTGGAACAAAGATAATTAATTCTTCCATGCATTTCATCATCAAGGTGAGGTTTCAGACAACCTGACCTATAATCTCCACCCTCCAAGCCCCCCCTTTATGTCTAAATACCAGACAGGGTTTTACTGTACTCACTGGCCACTTGGTGATGTCATCAGGCCATTCATGAGGTGATACTGAGGCAGGCTCTAGACATATCCTGTAATGAGACAAACAATATGCACACATTATATTTACCAGCCAGTATCAGTATAATTCATACTGTGCACTTTGAAATGGAAGAACCACTGGTGTATCTTACCTGGGATCCTGATGGCACACAGAGCCATGCTCTCTGTCTTTACCATTTAACTGGGGAGTGCTGGAATGCCTCGGCCACTTTACCCACACAGCTAGAGTACTCTGGAAATAAAACCACAAACAGAAGGGATTAGAATTGCCCACAGCTTCTGTCTGTAGTTGAATTATAAAGGTCAAGGAATACAAATAAAAATTGGGTTTGTTTACAGACCGAGCATTCTTCCTCTGAGGTTTGGACACAGCCAGAGCGATCGTTCCGTACACAGCAGGCAGAGTTGCGTTCGATTACTCTCTTTTCCCTGATAAGATCATGCACCTGCTTATCCTGCCGCATGCATGGAGAGTATTTGGCCCCCAAGTGGATCAGAGATTCCTAACAATCAATATATAAAGGAAAGGGAAATGTAGTATTTATTTGAAGACATTTACACATGATTATTGCTTGTTGCTATTCAGTGTCCTGTAAGCCCTTATGGGCTGGGCACCATATGGTGCAGGACATTTAAATTAACACATCAATCAATCAATGTATTCTTGTACACTATCAGGAGAAGAGTGCTTACCGAACCCGGCCCGATCCAAAAGTTCTCCTGCTGTACAAACTTGACATTTTCATATACACCTTTGTTTCTTAAAACCTAAATCAGAAGAATTCCAAATCACAAAGAGTACAATCAATATGAAATGTTGTAGTTGTAATGAGATGAAAATATTGTTAAGGCACGTTAACAAACATGCTCATTACTCACAGAATCAACCGTCTCATGCTGGGAAAAGCCCACGGGTGCAATACCATAGATGCATACAGCCAGGATAGTGATGAGCAGATGGACAAAGGTGATCCAGTATGTAAAAAAAGGCCTAGAGGAGACGGAGAGTACGTATTTTAAAAAAAAAAGAACAGCAGCACTCATCATCCATCAGTGTCGTCCACTGAGGGAAGCAGAGAGAAAGCGCTCATTAGTCAGATATGTGGGGAGGTGCAGTACCTATGGTCATCCATGTCCTCTATCTGCCTCTTGACGTAGCTGTCAATGCGCTTGCGGTAGGTGCGGTTTGTGAGCTTCCCTACCATGCCCAATCCATAAGGCCTCTTCTCTCGGGCAAAAAGCTTCTTGACAGGTACAACGATGCGCTGGCCACGCCGCTGTCCGGTAACACTCACCACCTCCTGCCGCAAGGGCACCTTTGGTGGTCCTGGAGTTCCTTCTTTGGCTTTACGCCACCCTCGCTCCAGAGGTCTGAAGAGTTAAGAGAGGAGATGTAGGGAAGAGACAGAAGTGAAAAGACTTGTGTCAGCTTTACATTTCTTCATCATTCGTCAACCATTATATGGGATTTGTAAATAGATTTTTAACACTTGATTACTTTTAAGGAGTTCAGGGGCATCATCTGGCTATATCACCAAACAGATCAATAATATTCATATTTTTGTTGGACTGGTTATCAATAGAGCTGAGAAAACCTAATCTCTAATCTCTTTTTCTTATGTTTACTCATGCTTACGTTATGTGCAAATCTCACAGTGAAAACTGGTTTCCAGTAACAAGGATCAGTATTAATCATGATTCCAAAAATGTTGGTATCAGCGCAGCCTGAATGACTAACAGTGTGGCCTCACTACAGTAACTTACAGCATGAGGTGACTTCTCTCCAGCTCTGTCTTATCTAGGGCGCTGCCTGTCAACTCCGTCTCATCCTTCTTGCTGCTGGGCTCGGCCTCTTTCATGGCCGCCTCAGACGGTGACTCAAACACCTCGTCTGCGTATGTGGACAACTCCTCCTGCATCAGAATATCCTTAAAGAACATAGTGGAAAGAAAATAAGGATTATTATTCAGTTATAAATAAACGTAGTTACGTAGTAACAACAGCATAACAATGTTATTGTTTTTCCTGCCTTACTCTGGCAAAGAAAGATGTGTCCAGCTCATCAGGAAAGTCGACCATGTCCTCCTCCATGAAGCTGGCAGGGGTGAAGCTGCGTCTTTGTGCCCGTCTTAGAGTGCTGTCCCGTAATGAGCGCCCCTGAGAGACACACACTCACACATTAACATATATGCATGCAGTCCAATTAAGTATAGAAAAGAACAGGTACACAACAAATGTTTTGGTACACTTATGTTCCTGTTTATTTCTCGTATATATGTTATTTTTTGCAAGTATTGTAGATATTTGTATTTAATCGGTTCAGTCGATCTCCCTCTCGCTCACCTTGACCAGCGCTGCTGCGGCCCTGAAGCTCATCTTTGCAACAGACTCCCTCTTACGTCGGCGAGGCAGTCGGTTGAGACCTGAGCGGGAGCTGGTGAAGGAGCAAAGCGAGGCGGCTCCAGGGGTGATGGGGGTCTGAGGCACGCTGTAGCCATCCACCTCCTCCACCATACGGAAGGCTCGTCCTCGCGCCAATGGGTCCACAATCTGGAAACCAATGGTTGGTAGTTAGAAAGAGCCAAACAACATGAATTCTCAAAAGACATTCAACACATGCTGTAAATGAGATCAGTTTAACTCAAGAGACAGGCTCAAACTAAGGAGAATTTCTGGTCACCTGCTCCTGTGTGCCAAGTTGATGCCCCAGTTAAAGAATGATTAATACCGGTATTGCCAAGTTTTTAAAAAAGCATCTACTTTGTTACTTTTTTCAGGTTAAAGAACATGATTGTCCACCATCTGCATGATATATTTTCATAAAATAAATATGGATTCAAATAGGAACAGCATTTAGCAAAGCAACCCATATATTCCTTTACCTTTTGCATGCCATGCTGTGAGGCGGGGACATAAAGAGGAGGTGGGGTCTCCGTGCTGGTTAAGGAGATGTTGTCCTGGCTGGGCAGATCCATCTCTCGGATCACCTGTGGTTTCAGCTTTCCGTAGCGCAGGCTGCAGTGGCGCAGGCTCTTCCTCTGCCATTTCTGGGTGGCATCGCCGTCCTTACTGACCCCGAACCAGTCTGCTGTTCCCCTAACACCACAAACACTGACCTTTCAGCTCTTGGCCACAAAACGCACACACATGCTTCATTTCTCACGGAGGGATCAAACGCTGTCTGGCGTGGTGAAAGTTGCCAAAGACAGACTGACGCATTCATTGATGACCCTCTTAAGAGCCCTGTATATGGAGGAGTGGGTCGGCAAACATGTGTGGAACTGATAAGACCGCACTTTCCAGGATATAAAAAAGTGCTCTAGATAGTGCAAGTAATAGACCCAGTACAGGGAACAAGCCTGGGCATGTTTATGTCCATACACACTGGGAAAGACAGGTAGCCAGCTAGACACACACTTACACACACTGAATGCATTGTGGAGAGGCACAAACTCAAGGTCTACGTGTTCAAAGAGAGAGCAAGAGAGGGATTACTGGAGTTCTGATGCTGCAAATAAAATCCAACTTATTCAGATTTCCCTAATCTTAACTGACACAAACAGACAGCAAATCCAATTAACACAGAGAAGGGAGAGGGATTTGTCCTTTTAACTGTGTCCTACTCCACTCTCCATATTGTCTGATTCCACCAAACCTTGATGAATATACATGCAATCACGTTGTTGAAGTTGAGGCCTAATAAGTACCAGAGCAAACAATGTTACTGCACCCTGAGGGCAGGAAGTGGAAGTGGAAACATTCTTCAAAGGAAGGTTCAGGCAAGCTAGCTGTTTCTACACTAATTACCAGCTGCAGAGTCTATTTCTCACTAGCTCAGCTCACTCTTTCTTTCGGTGAATACGTTTTGCTGGTTGCCTGCTCCTCTCAAAATATGTGTCAGTGACATGATTGTACATCTAATAGTCTAGAATATGTGTGCCTTTCTTTGAAGCAGTGGGCATGCCCTCGGCCCGCTAACCTCGGTTTCTATGAGTATGGTGGAACATAATCATGGCCCAGACTCTAATCAGTGTCCACTAAAGAAGCCATCAGACCTGGCATGTCAGCCTTAAAATGCTGGTTCACTAACAAGTACCACTCAGAAGCAACAATTTCTTGTAATGAATGCTGTCTGACACATGTGTAGGGAAATGTGTGGCCCCTCCCGCTGGATCATTACTGTAAGAGGAATTTGACAGATTTTGGTTTCGGGTCCTCTTATGACTCATTTAAAACAAAATGTTTGTGGCAAAGACATGACTCACAGCTGCAACAGCCGGTGTCCGAGTGAGAAACAACAATTCTTGTGAAGCTACAGTCTCTGTCAAAGTGAATAAAAATCAAAATTTTAAAGCAACATTGGCAAAAATCATGTCAGAATTAACACTGTAAGCTAAACATACATATGGTATATTCACTTATTTCCTCACAGTAAATAAGTGAGTACACACACCTGACTCCTTACCCTAACACTTCATAGGTCTTGATGCACATAATGCAACCCTGCCATACCTGAGCAGGGTTCTGGAGAGCGAGTGGTGTTTCCTGGAGCTGCGGCGAGCAGCCCGCTGCCCCTTAATGGGCACCGTGTTAATCCGCTCAAAGTGCACCCTTCTGCTGCTGTGACCAGGCAGAGCAGGGCCGGAAGGTGGCGGGAAGGAACAGAAGGAAGGAGAAGGAAAGAGAAAAGACAACAACAGGCAGTGAGAAGGAAAAGTGCAGCTGGACAGTGCTGTAGCCATCATGCAGAGAGAGCAAAGCAGGTTAAGACTGGTTTTTCATTGAGATTTTACCACATTAGGAAAGTTATTACCAAGCAGATGACATCAAGATTGTTAATCAGAAAACAGCCATGCAATTTGGAAATAGGTACGGAGAGCAGAAACACTATAGTTATATGGAAAGGTCATTTTTTACATGCCATGGGACACAGGCTGCCAACATCCTCCATTTAACTTATGAATCTTACAATATAAGCATGTGCTGCTTATATTACATAGCATTCATTCCATAATCTGCAAACTCGAGACACATACTATAGCCTAACAGATGTAAAAATACCTTGAAGCATGCTACAACCCACATATATCAAGATGTCATATTTAAATCCAGTGTATTGCTAACTGCTTTTACCTCTTTATGGTCTGAGTGATGGATGACTGGCGTTGTAAGACAGGCCGCCGGGTGTCAAAGAGGTCTCGGGGTGGGGACTGGAGGTGAGAGGTCTCCACTGGCATGCTGATACTGCGCAGGAACCCCTGCCTCTTCACCGGCTACACAGGAAAGGATGCATATGAAAAGTGTGAACACAAGTCATGACAAAAATGACAAAGGTGATAAAAAAACAAGAAGGGGATTCAGCAAGAAAGAGCACCTGAACAAAAGTGGGAGGCTCGTCTAGTGACATCTGAGCTGTGGGAATGTCCAGTCTGAGCCAGGGAGGTTTCTTCCTCTGCAGGCTGCTGGTGCTCTCCCGCCGTGGTTCAGCCATGTTCTCTGTCCCACCCGAGGCCTGCCAGCTACACAGAGAGAAGGAGAAGATGATGTTATCATAATGAATGACATGTAATCTTACATAATCAAAATGCATAATCAAAATTTAAGGGTATTGTTTGCAGCTATAAACATGTAGTCACAATGATATTGTGCTGCAAAATCATTTCACAAGAGGGTGCTAAGGCCCCTTATTTGATTCAAGCATGGGCGTTCACATATTTCTGTTCATTGGAGAGTGAAGGGGAAACCACTGAGAACAGCCTACAGCTGTTTACCCCTTCCCCAAGACAGTTCACAGAGCCATTTAAAAAAGCAATAAACATTTGTGCTGGAGAGTGAGGAAGTTTGCAGTCTTAGAAATAATCCCTTAATTCTACAGTTAAAATCAAACTTAATCCCTATTCGTGGTTAAAAGTTGCTCTGCTTCCAGCAGACGTCTATCTGAGAATAATGACTGTGTATGCATTCCCATGACGAGGCCTGTGAACCAAAGGAGGTGCACCATAAACCTCACCATCAGACAGCCCGCCTGTAGCTGCAGCCTTGTTATCACCAGCCCCTCATTTTATTGTCCCACCATCCAACCTCACGTCTCTGGGCCTGGTGGTTCATTTCCTGTCATTTTCTTAATTCCCATTATTCCCATGGAAAAAAAAATGAACTCCTTTACCCCTTAACAGTACACAGCCATCATTTGCACTTCAAATGATCAAGCAATATCCCACAAAAAAGTGTATATGCACAGTTATGCATTCATTATTTATTAAAGCAATCTTTCAGTCTGCAGACAAGAGGAATGTACAAAATAATGGCCGCCTTTCTGCGAAGCACAAATGCGTAAACTTGCGAAAGAGGGTGTCTCCTCTGCTATGGAGCTGTTACAAAACCAAATGAATTTGAAAAATCCCTTTCCTGTCCATAAGTTATTTATGTTTCAGAGTCTCATTTAGTTAAAATGCCTCACAAGATGGCATCGTCATACTCTTTGAGCTTTGAGCAGCCACAACAGGTCACGTCCTCTCTTCTCCTGTTACAGATCCAGCCCACGGCTTCTAGTGACCACATCTGCTTCGCATTGGCATTTTAACGCACCACAGGCTTCTGTTTTAGCCCAAGTGATGATGGGAAGTGTTGTCAATGGATCTCAGCAGAGACGGAAGGAAAACCTCAGACTGAGGGCAGCAGGGGTCATCACCAATGTGTTAATATTTAAACACAGTCTAGTGCTCACTGTCAGATATTTCTCAATTCACCAGTACACAGAGGGACACTGGTATAGTTACTACATCATATGTTGACATTTACGCCAAAATAAAGTTATTGAGAAACTAGAAGGGATGTTTATAAAACAGCAGAGTGCATTGTAAGTTGTTTTAGTGGCGTTTCATCTTTCATTCTCTGTTAGTCCGGATGGTTTTGGCCTTGTGCATGTATTAGGCTTTTATATTGAATGTTGTTTGACCTCCAGTGACATTGTCTGGACTGTGATACCAGATTAGCAAGGCAGACTGGACCAAAGCTGGCTGGTGCAGAGTCAGAGACTCCCGAGTTTGGGAAACAAGAGAGATGAGTGGATGAGGACCAGTAAACAGTGACACATTTTGACACATTTTAACTCTGCTCTACTTGAACCCATTCAATTGGTGTCAACTGGACTTCACTCATGCTTTTTTTGTATTACTTAAGAATGACTGCAGAGTCATCTCCCTGTAAATGCACTGAGAACAATCATCACAGACTTCATCTCTCTCATGGACTGACTACTAACGCTAGGGAAATGCAAATCTGACACCAGTATCTGCTTGTGCACAACAGCCCTCTCTCTTGCCCCAGGCTAGAACACCCGACATTTAATTACTTTCGCCATTAGTTCAAACAGCGGGGCTTCTGATATAGAGCAGATCAGTGGAGGGAGGGGGCATCAGCTTCAGGGTTGCAGATTGGAACAGACTGGAACTGAACTGAAAGCAGACAGCGAGGGAACCTAATTTTCCTTCATGCTAAACATCATTTGATTGCTTAAGCTTTGGCTCCTCCTGTTTTAACAACATTTTCGCTCAGTGCTGTGTTGATGCTACTCTGCCTCCAGAGGATGAAGGAGGGAACGGGTTGAAGCAAACTAAACAACTCTCGTTGTTCCTGAGCTGCGCTCCTCCTGCTTTAGGCTTTTTTCCTGCGTACTGTCTCCCACTCTTCTCGTCCTTACTTGCATGTGGTCTCTGTGTGAGTGATTGCCATTTATAGGCAATTACGGCTTCAACGTTTCTTTATGCCTGCTGTCTACTTGCGAGCCAGATTAAGCCCCCACAGACAGACTTAAAAAGCAGTCAAACTATGTAAATGAAGTGAGAGGTGGCTGAAATATCTGACAGTTTTAAATGACAGTGAGACCAGAACCATTAGTAAACATATGTATCTCACAGCAGCAGCAAAAACTGTCTTCTGATCAGGCCAGATACACTTCAATACAAAGACATGTAAAAGTTGTCTTGCAGAAGATGCCAGCAAAACTTGATGCATTAATACAGCCATGTAGCTACTGTATTGTTATGGTTTTCCATTAGCCTGCTGATCAGAGGGTTGTAACAGCATTTGGTCACAGCCCAAGGTAAACCTCCAACGTTCGACCGACAGCCAAGCAAAGTGCCTTGGAAGTCTGTCTCCCTCTTTTTCTCTTGTCCTCCTCCAAAGTCAACATGGCAGTTGAATTGGCATGGGCCTGCGACTCGTGTCTCAGGAGGAGTTCAGTTGGAACAGTTGGCACGGTCATTGCCCAGATGCAAGCATGGCTACGACAGCCACGACTCATTTCTCACTGCGAAGGAGCACTGAAAATGTCAGTCATCTCTCCATCGAGTGATAATTAGAAATCGCTGCGCAGAGAAGGTAGGACTCAAGGCTGGTCCCTGTCTGAGAAAGATGGGTCTTCATAGGCAGGAAGTCCTTCAGAAGAAAAGATATCCTTGGGGGATGGAGAGTTGATTGAATTCTGTGTTTGGCAATTATCCAGGCTGGAGGATTAGCCCTCCCTTGACAGTGCATGTTATCTGTTCATGGTCAAGTTTGACAGTAAAAGAAAATCAGTGGTAAAGAAATGGCTCAGTGAGAGAAGACTATGCTATTGAATTCATTCAACCTGACTAACTGCTTAGCTAATGCACCACAATGTCTTATCTTATGCTCAAGGTGATTGTGCTTTTTTTACTGGTTGAGATGTCGTATGGCAACAATTCGAAGCGTGCGATAGTTACCCACAGTGTTTACATTCCCAGCGCTGATTTGAGGCTCACATTCTTTAGACCACCATGATTTAATCTAGTTTCTCAAAAAGGTTTGTTTTGACTTCAAGATTCACATCTAAAGAGGGAAAATACCCACACCCATAACTTTGCACTGCGCCTCGCAAGATTGGCTTCCTGCTGTCATTTGGTCCTTGTGCAAAACTAACACTTCCTACTCAATCACAAGACACATGACATACCCCGCATGGATTGTTTTTAATTCTGGGGCTGACATTGCCTCTCCAGGCCACTTCTTCTCTCCATTAGGCAGGAGAAGACAGACAGGCGGACAAAACACAGCGGACAAGCTGACGTCTCTCCAGGTGCAAGGACGTCCAGCAGGCCATAATGACTGGGGTTGACAGGCATAACCAGCACTCTCTTTCTCTGTCTGGGGAGCTGCAATCTATTGTAATACTTTCGGCATACAAACTCAAGCCCAATGAAGTTTTCCATGCCATCATTTAATGTAATCACTTGGTAATGGTCGGTCTCCAGTCATGCGGAGAAAGGCACTGGCTTATGACAACAGAGGCCCAGCTGTCACAGGTGAGGCTTAAAGTCAAACAGAAGACTGGTTCAATGTAAATGCCACCTTGAACACACTCAAGCTGGAGTAAAGAAAGCTTAGTGAGGGTGGCGGCCGTGCTACTGCTGCACTGCTTGTGCTTGTCCATTGTGCACAACATGACCATTTTTCTCCGACCACTTTTACGCTTCAAATATGCGCAGAGGCTTGCAAGAGAGCAGTGCCCTCCTGTTTCACATTCATCATAAATAAAACAGTAATCTATGGCCTCTTTTATATTAGATCCGTCATCTTTTCTGCAGATGCCTTGTTTAAAATCTTCAGTCCCTATTCACTACTGTGCATGAAGAGAAATGATGGACACAGAGCTTTTCAAAATAAACACACGACTATCATGTGTTTTAGAAAAATGATTTATGAATTAAACACTTCTGAGTTAGTCTTGTGAAATAATTGTACATTCTTGAAATCTTCTCTATCCTGGGCCATTTCTAATCTCGGTGCATGCCATACCCACATTCCTCAAGATCTCTGGCTGAAACTGAACCACGCTGAAATGGCAGAGAAGGAAACCACATGAAGTCTAACCATTATGGACAGGAGCTGGCTGGTTTCCGGGTACTGTGTGTACTCTACTGCTATGCGCTACTCTACAGGAGGCAGGCTAGCTGCAGCTGCACTGAGGGTGGCTGACAGAGCCTCAGGTGGCTGGTCAAGTAGGGCCTTGCTTGCTCCCGGCAGGGATTGTAGAGTCAGGGTGGACAGTAGGCAGGAGGAATTGCCGCCTAGCACGTACGGGCAGGCGCCATGATGGATGACCTCATTAATCTGGGTAGTAAGAAGTCCGGATACCTCATTCTTGAGAGCTAGAGCGCTTCCTGGCCTCAGGCCTTCGGTCCTCCTTTCCCTCTTTCATCCTCTTTCTCTTCCTGTTGCTTTTGTTTTTTGTCCACTAATGGTCAACCTTTTGTCCACCTTTTCCCATGTATTAGCAAGCTTTTCAATATCGAGTAATGTTGCTACAATTCTGTGTAATATAAGAAGGTTCCAGATTGATTAACAGATTACTGTCTTACTGAAAACCTAATGGCACAAACAGGTTATGTTTGGTTTTCCCCATGCTCTAACAGTTAGTCATTCACTATAAATGCTCCTACTATCCATTGTTTCTTATGTTTCATTCCATGCTGGAGGCAAGGCTTAACACTGGAAACAATGGAGGGAAACCAGGCTATTCAGGCAGTCACTCTCTCAGGTCATTCTCTCACTAATTTAACTATAAACGTTCTTGGTAAAGAACTTCTCAAATGAAATGCCATCTAGATCAGACACACTTAATGCTGTCATTGTGAAATCAACCTCACTATACAGTAGCGTTAGTTCCCTTAAATGGGATTTCGTAATGATGAGCAGAAACTCATGACCGCGTAGTCATTCGAATGAATGGGTGGAGGCATGTGGGAAACAATATGAAGAAGCAACAGATCTGGCAATTCACCCCAACAGGCAATCTAAACATAAATCATTTGCACTTAATAACACTGCAGGCATGTGTCTTGTGCAGTTCCTACAGGCATCTGAGGCCCATCTGCACATTAATTGCAGAACAATGCTTTTGATCTTTATATAGCACACCGTGGCTCCGACCGGGATGAATTAAGAAGCTGACAAAACTACAAAGCTACTGATATTTCATTTCAGCGAGGAGAGCTCAGACACAGGCACTAAAATAAATGTGTTATACTGCAGAGCAGATATTAATGCCGGGTGACTTAACCAATAGTAGAAGTTGATTTGGATACAGAGTTACATCTATAACCAAGGGAGTAATTGGAGCATTTCTCTAATGTGTCTCTTCATTTCTGGCTGCTCTGGTGACTATGAAAACACTTTAACACATGGCTCCCACACAATTTGCTCCTCAACAAAAATAAAATTGAGTTGTAGTCCACGGTCTCTCTCTCTCTCTCTTTCTGTCCATCTCACAGGGTAGAAAATACTCCGCAAAAAACAGCCGCAGGCCAGAGAGAGAAGTGCAACTGAGCACCAGTAGAGCTGCAGTCCTCTGAATTGACCCTAGTGACATGTGACAGGCTGTCACATCAAACCAGCCCTTACGACATTAAAAAACACACACAGCAGAAATATCCGTCGCAGCTGACCCTGAGATCAAGTGTCACAGCTAGCTGAGGGGCAGGCATGGTAGGCAGGCGGGGCTGCTGTGACTGGTAAGGTGGGTGTTGGAGGGTGGGCATGGCTGACAGCCCCAGCCAAGAAGGGTGGAGCAGCTCATACCTTTTCCCATGTTTTCCACAGATCTTTAGCTCGGGCTGTCAGCACTCGGTGGGATTTTACAATGGAGACTTAACCTTTTAGTCTCAGTGGTTTCAGTCTGGAGTGACAGATTTGTATCGGGTCCATTGCCAGGTTCCCTCACTGTCATAACAGTGTTTACTAAATGACAGGATCGAGTGCCAGAGATATGAATAGCTCATGAAAATATAAATGGCCCCCTAACAGCGGGCTGTGTGCATGTGGTGTATTTATAGAGCTCAATTGCGAATGTACGTCTGGATGAAACTGTAGACCAACATAAAAAACATCCTGCTCCAGATCTCTGCACAGTGGGTTGTTTTCTGTCAAAAGCAAACGTGACTGCACCTCTCAAAGGCTGTGCACATCAAACTAGTTTTATGGAGCTGGATGCGTCCATTTATCTCTGTGCAAGATATGACCACCAGAAGCAATATCTCTATTCACCATCGTACTGCCCGCACCGCTTCCTGTCTTCCTCTACAAAGCCTTATACATTGACAGGCGTATGCAGGCCCTAGAAAATTGCGCTTGGTTATTTTATCAGCACAAGACCCAGCCTTTCTACATGCAGCAATATCCTGCACAGGAAATCAATATAAAGGAGAGGTGGGACGTGTTAATAGAACACAGAAACCAAGAAATACAATTACTTTAATCTCAGTGTGTTTACAAACAGAATATCAGCTCTCTTAGCACAAAGTTTTCTCCTCTTTTGCTGCACAGGTGAAACATTATTACATGCGTGGCTTATTCAGCACTTGAATTATTTAGTCATTCTGCAAAGGTGAATTATTTACTACATGCTTCCTACTGGAGCTACTGTGCACATGGCAGAGGCCCCTTAGCTAAAGCGCCTCTTTTCTCAGGGTTGTTAGCGGGCCTGTTTCAGCTCACAACAGATAGTAAAGGTCTTCACTTCAGTGGAAAAATAAGGCTCACTAACTGAATCTGTGTCTCAGTCCAGAGCTGTATTTCTGTCTCTAATCTTGAGGAAGAGGCTGACAGTAAAAACTCCCTCGGCACGGGCTATATATACACACCTCACAGCCAACTAGATATGGTTCTTTACAATAACAAGAGAGTTGTGTGTATACTCCATGACCTCTTCAGTTAGATCAGGTAACACCCTGTTGAATCAGCTCACAGTGAAACGGCCTTCACCACTTTGGGATAAAGCAGTTGATAAGCAGTTAGTTTTGTGACTCCAGCTGCCAGACCTGAAACCTCTTTGTTTACCGTAGAAGCTTATCTTCAACTTAGTGTATCTCCAGCTGTACCCTACATGGAAGTCAAGTGCCTACCACAGAGTGGGAAAATCCAGCATGTCCAGATACCTACTGTACAACTCTACACTGGGGCAAAGAGAGTATGTGCATGACAAACACGGACAGTTGATGAAATTCAACAAGACTGTGATACTCCAGAGGACCTGACCTCATCTCAGAGGCTAACAGAGAACTGTGGTAGATGTTTACAACCAACAGCTACAGTTGCCAAATGAAAATATGGCTGCCGTTTGCACATTTGTCTCTGCAATGAACCGGCATGTCTCATGTATAATACGACAGTTTATTCTGCTCACAGGGTTGAGAGTGAAGAGAAGCAATTAGATTAAGCTAAGATTATGTCTGCATATGTCAAGAAATGAATAATAATCATGAAATTAATAAAATTGGATTCAAAATGTTTTTCTCAAAAAGGCTTGTTGCATAATTTGTAATTTTACAGACAGTGACACAGAGACTCATAAATCTGAATGCCTTTTCCAAAGCATGGAAATACTTTTATTTCCATATTAGACAAGGGCTGTCAAACCCGACTAAAATGTTGATGATTTTGGTCTGGTTTGACAACCCTTCTCAAAGATGTAAATGTCAAAGATCTCTATTTGCACTACTCGCCATAATCAGGAGATCAATAACAGGAGCATCAGACTTTCTGACAAGGTTGTAGTGTATTTCTCACCCCTTGACCTGCCCTGGTTTGACGCAACATCTTAGATGTATGGCTTACTAAAAGAAGACACTTGAGACAACAAAAGGAAGTATGCCATCTTTCTTGCAGCGAACAGTCCTCCCAAATGTGTCCTGAGACTACAGACAAGCACCTCATTGTCTACGGGAGGTTTGACATTCTCTCATTAAGTGAGTAAGAGGAGAATCTCAGAAACAGCGTGCCCTAACAACATGTGATCCCCATCTAAATAGTTTCCAGCATGATATCAGCCTGAATCAAGCCCACAAAAGACTGCATTGTATGGCCTGATGTGGACTGGGCCGAACAAGGGTCATTGTGCAGCCTGATCGTAGTCAAAAAAAGCAAGAGCAGGCTGAGGTTTTCATTCCTCCATCAATGGAAATGGTGCACTAAGCAAATTCTCAGCTGAGATAATTACTCAGGTTGAGGCACAAGACGAGTTAACTTCATTATGGTTTAGCAGAGACATGGCAATCACATGTATGGTTAATGAACAAAAGCTAAATCAAGCCATAAAAACAGAGAAAACACATGTTGTCATGTTACTATCACAACTGTTCAGGCTTATCTTTGTGATCTAATCAATCAACAGGATTAAAAATACTTCACAAAGGAGAGCCATCAGCTCTGTCATCTCACGTCCTCTGCGGGAGACCACCAGCATGGAGAGAGGTCAGGTTACTGCTTATTTTACTGAGGAGTGCTGGAAGGAAGGAAGTGCAGAGCAGAGGAGGGGGAGACGTGCAAAACGAAGGCAGGAAACACACTGCAGACCGGGCGCATTCTCCGTGTCCGGTCCACATAACTACGGAAACAACATACACTTGCTCACATGCACAGGAACACATCCACACGGCACGTGTAAACATACACATCCCATCCCTGGCCGTGATGAAGCATACGTCACTGTACGCAGAAAATAATAGGCCTTGTTTGAGTCAGGCCTGCCGCCCACTCCAGCCTGGCACAGAGCGGCCAGAGAGAGAGAGATCTCAGTGTAGTGTGACATCGAAGCTGACACGTCTATTGAAGAGAGCAGACGAAGTGTGGCCTGTAGCAGTGGGACAATGGGTATTAGCTATATTAGCATGGATTCAAGCAGAGAGAAGGGAGGCTGTCTAGTCTTTCACAACACAGAGCTTTCCAAAGTCAGCCCTGGCAAAAAGGAATGATTGGTTAAACTGAATTCTTATTAAATTACACCATTACTTTAAAATGTAGCTTCTCAAAGACTGCTCGAAATTGGTCAAAGAGGACTGAGCAAGCTGCTTCAGTTACTTTCTTTTTCTTGTTGACAGCAGCTGTTGGCCTTCCTCGTCCACAATAGCTGCTAAATCTCTCTAAAAGCAAAGTGAACCTGGATCAACAAGATAGGAGGAACGCCCATATCAAGAATGTGAGATAAAAATGTATGTGTAATAAAAAATATTCATAAATGCACAGTACATACACCATGGCATGAAAAACACAAATGTTCACATTCACTAGTCATGAACACAGCATATCAATCATTCAATCTAATATTAGAATATTTAAATGTTTCACTAATTTATTCCTCTCTACATGAATCACCCTCAATTGTATTAGTAATTAAAAGCCTATATCATTTTTTCATACAGTAGATTGACTCAACCTTCCTAGTAAGGTCTAATTAAGGTTTCTACCCTTTCAATCTTTTAAACATTTCATTTCATACACTTGCTGAAAGTAAAATGCCTCTGACGGATGCAACCTTCACATCAGAAAATGTCTCCTTGAAAGATTTGCAGACCTGTAACAGCCCAGCGGACAGAGTATTGACTGTATTGATTTTCACCACTGCAGGCTGTGAATATATGTACACATGCACATATGTGGGCGGGTGAGCATGTGCATGTGTGTCTACGAGTGCTCAGTGTGTATGTGTATGTGTATGTGTAGGTGTGCACAGCCTGAGTTAGGAGTCAAGTGAAGGACAGGGAATAGCAATTGAGGTGGTTGTGCCAGCAGCCTCCTTCTGCACCAAAACACATTTAGCATCACATATCACTGTCACATAGAGCCAGATTTTCTGTTTGGGATGACAGCACAAACTTGATTCTGTCACAGGTATGAGGATTTTATTTTATTCTTGCAGAGGCAACAGCTACAGAGACCTATTTAGTCTTCAGGTTCCCCTCTGGATTGGAGGGAGGGGAAACCATTCTTGCTCCACACACAACAACTAGGTCATTTTAATAAAGCTCCCATATTTGAATGTCTTTCATCTGTTGCACAGGCAAATATGCGGATGAAAGAGGAGCAGAAGACGCAGAGAGACATCAGTACAATGAATCTCAGACGCACAAGTTTACCTGGTTGGGCATGAAGATAACGTGGTTTGACCAACTGATAAGTGCTTATTCACAGCTACAATGTGTGCTCTAGTTCCCAGCGCTGCATGTGGTGGGAAAAGCACACACATCAATCCCGCATACATCAACTACAACATACCCTCTGCTCAAAGTATTGTGTGAAAAAGGAATAAAATTAACTTTACAAACAGTGTGTTTCCGATATCGCCTCTGACACTCCTAAGCCACAGGAGAAGTCTGTGGGTTTGACGGTCACTCAGTCACTGTGATGGGACACAAATGTGGGTCACAATACATTTTGGCAGGGGCTGTGAACAACGTAGATTGTGGAGCAATGACTAAATAAATGCGAGGTGAGATCTGGGTCTCTGTGTCAAAACAAGTGAGAATCACTCATCAAGGCGGCGCCATTTCTATGACTGGTATTCAGAGACAGTCCTCAGAAAACCTTTCAGACGTGTTACCCTGGATGTGGTAAATACGTGGCTTGAATAGCACTGAATTCAGAACGACTGTATTAGATGCACTGATTCATATAATTTAATTGCGTTCGTCTCATGTAATAATAATAATTTTCCTAAACAAAAGAATATTTTAGACTCAAAGGTGAAATAACTGGATTTCTGTTCTGTGTAATTTCACTTCTTTTAGACATTCCCCAAGACAAGCTCTGATATCTTTAATCCAAAACTAACCCCTTCTGTGTTTCTTCTGCCAAAGTGCTATCAACATGAAGAGGATACAAACAATGGAATCTGTGGACCACTGCAGTCATATCACTCAGGATGTTATTTGCAGAGCACACAAGAGAGTTTTATACTGGAGTAAAAGTCTGCTACAGAACAGATCAGTGATCAAAGCAAATAAAAACTCCATTTCCAAAATTTTTAGTTCTCTCACATCCATCCACTGCTGCATCTCACCCAGGACATAATCATTTCATGTATTTACCAGGTAATCTGATCTAGGCTACTCTGAGAAAGTGAGGGGGCATCCATGGGAATACCCAGAGGTGAAGCCAGGGTCTCCGAGCTGGGATCAGGGACATGTAAAAGCGAGGATGACGGGGGAGGAAGGAGGAAGAATGAAGCCATGCAGCTGGGCTATGAGATCTGTGGAAAACTCCTGACAAAGGCACAGGAAAACTGGGAAGGCTGGGGCAGGTCCTCTGGGACAGTCACAGGCCCAGTGAGGGGGAGGCCTCTTCAGTCCTGTTTTATCTGAAGAAAACACACAGACTCTTTGTCTGTGGAAATAAAGTCAGATTTCCCCAGAGCACACATGTAGGGACACTTCCTTACCCTGCTCACGGTTTGACAAGAAGCAAATGTCGTCATGCAGGAGCAACAAATGATCAGGAAATGTTATATCGGTGGGGAGACAGAATGTCTAATTCAGACAAGATGAGAGAAGTGAAACTAACAGAGTGGGAGTACAAACCCTGACAGCCGTCAGGAACAAATTACTTTTGATTTGCATTACTGTTCATGTTTGTTTTTGGCTAGTGAATGTGCTTCACCACATATTAGGCTTCAAGCGTGATGCCTTCACTATAACTGGGCGTGATCAACTGGGCACCATAAATGAGAGGCTTTACATCATTTTCCCTGGCACGCCGCATTACAAGCTCTGTCAACTGGCAAGTGGAAGGGAAAGTTGGCACTGGTGTGAAGAGAAGCAGAGGCAGTAGAAAAGGAAAGTTGAGAGCTACAGGATCAGGTACCTGTTCAAATATGCCAACGGCACCTGGCTTGATGCCACGTCAATCCGTCTGACTGACACGGTGCAACAGACTCGCCAAAATCTATTTGTATAAAGAAGTGCAACTTAATAATAAAATAGGACTTGAGATGCACCATGGGGACACTTTGGTGACCTCTCAGCACTAGGATTTCAACACCTAACTAAGTTCAAGTTCAGTCAAAGAGATCCACCTCTTCCGAAAAAAAAAAAGCCAGTAAAAGACAAGTCACAGAGGAGTCCAAAACACACCCTCACTTCTGGGAAAGCTGCTGGAGTGAGTTTGGAGCATGGTATGTGATGTTGGTGGGACTGTTGAAACTGTCCAGATATAACTGCGTGTGTGCAGTTCCATTCAGGGAACAGTCAACTTGAGTTTAGCAGTCTGGTACACAATGAGGATTCACAGCCTCTGGGTATGACTACCGACTGTGCCAAAGATAGAGGGGCAGGGGGGAGGAGTGAAGGGGACTGGGGGAAGGCTATCCTATTTAAAACTGCACTCTCATTGCCGCTGTAACAGTGCTGGGATACTGTATCAGTCAGGGTGTTCCTTGAGTTGGTCCTCTGGCCTGACAATGATCTGACAAAAAAGTAAACAGACACAACACAGTGCTGTCATTACAGCAGAGGCCTGTGCTGCATGCATTACATTACAGCCTCCAATGTGGATTAGCAACACACACACACACACACAAACACATTTTCTGGATGTATTTTGAATATTAAGTTCTGCTCTGTCTAACTCTTCTGTAAAAAGTCATACTTTAGAAAGGTTTTACAGGTTGTAACTAATGGCTTTTGGGTTGCCAGATGGTGGAAATCTCTTAAACTGGTGCATATCCTCCTCTAGGATAACTTGCACTGCCTTTTTTAGGTAGTTTTTAATGCATCACGCAGGACAAGCCCTCTCCAATGATCAGAAAATTGTACTCAAGTAATAAATATAATATAAACAGTAATAAACAGTCATCTGCAAAAAAACTAAGTGCATTTCTAACAAGGAGACTGCACATAAGTTGACCATCAAGTTTTACTGCTGTTAAGTTTTGAAACAAAACCCTCCGTCAAGGGATTTCACACAGGTGAGAGTATGCAATTGCAACATACCTGACATATATATTTCTGTCTTGAGGCACTAGGTAAAGAAAAACATTTATTGGTTTATCCGCAGACACGCCTTCTGAGAGCTCTTCACACTCACAGAGGAAGATCAAAGTTCAAGGAGTCACTGCTGCTTGCCTATAAGCACCAGCCTTCTGGGAAAAAACACACAGCATTCCCACAGCCCTGAAAATGAGCTTTGTCCTGAGGTTAACCAGCTTCAGACACCATGTCAGTGAGAACACAAGCTACGGGACCAACTACACCCTGTAACTACCAGCCCCCAAATTAGATGTTTTCATCTCTGCTACAGCCTAATGTTGGCCTTAACCAAATAACTGTGAAAACAATTCATAGTAACCTGTATTTTCAATTTAGTCATGCCTCTCGCTTCTCTCCAAACCTGGGAAGGTTTCTAGTAAATTCTGTGAATGCCGGTTCATGTATGGCTGTCTGGCTCATGACAGATGAGGTGCTGACTGAGAGATGGGCAGGGTGGCATGCTGGCAGACAGAGGCCTTGGAGGCTCAGAGGTAGACCTGAAATAGCCCTGCTGCTGCATTACAGCATTACATCACAACTGACTTCACCGTCATGGCTGCCACTGCATCATGCCACCGCCAAGATGTCATGGGATGGGAACAATTGAATGCAACGGCTGTGAGTCACACAACCAAGCCGTCAACAGGGGAAGCACTCCGAGATCGTGCAATACCCAGTGTGCTGTACTTCCAGGCAGACAAACAAGCAGCCATAGGATGATGATCTGCACAAGCAACAAACACCACACTTCCTGTATAATTAAAATCAATGCACCACAACCAATACATGTTTTGTTTTTTTTCCTCCGATAACAGGGCAGAATGTATCTGCTTACATTCCTGATTGCACATGCACGGCAGACACTAGAGACACAACTCGGTTTCTGTTTTTCCACAAATACCACATTATTTGACACGCGAGAAAAATCACTGTTCCTGCTGCTGACAACTTAGTCAAAACCGTAACCACATGAAAGTCAAATAGGTACGAGCTGAGCGAGCACCAGCGAGGACTAGATCAAACACCGCCTGTGGGCTCTCTCACCATCAATCCCCTGTAAAACTGTACCTGACATGCTTTTTGAGCGAATGTCTGTTTGAGCTCGGTTGTGGGAACAGTTGTAGCCAATATATTTAGCAGCAAAGCGTGTGCATTGTCTCTAAAGTAGCAGAACAAGTTGGTTAACATGTTTGACCTCTCCAGCTACTGCTGCCGTGCCCCACATTCACAAATCAGCCCAGGAGACAATCTTCACTGTAGCAGTTTTCACACAAAGCAGATGCTGGCTGTGGTGACAGATACATGACAGTCTCAGAGAAATATGTAATTTTATAATACTCTAAGCTTTTACAAACACTGCAAAATATTAACCTCTTCAACACTACACACCAGCAGGGAGTAGGTCACTCATTACAAACTTAGGATGAGGTGACAAGCACTGTTTAAACCCACAGAAATGTATTTTAAATTTGAGTCAAGACCCCAAAGTTTCTAAAGATAGTAAATATCTTGAGCTGGATTTTTGTGGATATAAAATAAGGCACAAAACTAATGTATGGTGCAGCCATAAAAAACACGGTGTCCTGTGTTTTATGGTTTTGATATAGCAGACACAGAATATAGAATATTAAGCGGTATTGTTACACAGTGTGGATTTTTTAAAGGCTGCTTGAGGGAACTTTATGGGAAAATCAGCATCCCGTCAGGGTTTAGCAGAATGAGAACATGTGAAATGAAAAGCATGCTGAATTATTAGATTCTCCTTAAGGATAGAAATTGATATGGTGGACTCTATGAAGAAATGCAGGTACATTAAATACTACAGATAGAGACAGGCTTATAGGTAGACTTAATACAGTATGTTATACCACCTTACTATTTCGTTTTACTCCTTTAACATGCAGTCAGAGCACATTTCTACCTGGTCAGTAACAAATGTAAACTTCAGGTAACCTGGTAAACAGGATGCTCAAGTGAGCACATTTTCAACTCGTGATACAGATGTGTTTGTCAGGGAAACAGCCTGAGGTTATTTAGAGAAGCATGTGTTCTGCACACATGGGACTGTTCAGCACAGGGACACTCATTTTGTCTGAGAGCTCTCTCCGGAGACTGAAGAAAATGACCAACAATCACAGAGAGTACACCCATGTTCGGGAACAGGCAGATTTCAGATTCCAGAGGGTTTCTTCCAGGAAATCTATAGCTGTTTTGTCAGAGCACCAAATCTACAAAGAGAGCACATTCTGGACTAAAAAATTGTGTCCTGCTTGTAGGTGCATCATCTTGAAGTGATTAGGCCACATGTGTAAAACATCACTATGGCGCGATTGCATAGTGATGCACGCTTTGAGATGTATGGAAAGAAATATCTATTGAAGAATGGCAATGGATAAAGATGTTGCATAACCACTGAGCGTAAAATCCTGCTCCTTTGAAGGCAACACCATGAAGCGGTTGTACACGACTGTGCACTTGGCCAGACTGACAGACAGACAGATACTGCGCCATGAGTCATGCAGGCATGACTACAGTGTGGCCCCCTCAGCAGCCCCCTGAAAAAACTCACATACCAGCCAGTCAACACAGGCCAGCCTGGATGGTCCACCTGCCTCAGCAGAGCTACTCCCAGCTCCCTCCAAGTATCACGTACCCTCATGCACCCACATAAACATCCAAACACACACACACACACACACATATTGGGAATATTCTCTCTGGGGTTTCAGTTGGAGTAGATGAGCATGACTGCCACTATCACACATCAGGACCCAGCTTTATCGGTGTGATTACATCACCCTGAGCCATGATCCCCCTCCCTCCATGTGATAAGGTTTCAGGAACACTGGGCACACAAACCAGGCCATGTGCTCCTATGTCCTGTCTGCCAAAATAACTCAGCAGTTTCTAATACAGTACGTCTATGGTTTCACTTCAGTCTGCCCAGGTATTGTAGGACATTGGAGCGCGTAACCTTTCCGATGTCAACAAGTTTGCAGTTTGTTAATATGTGAGCTGCCGTCCTGGAGCCTTCAGCCTCTGATGAGTCAAATCTAGACATTTAGGTGGCCCCTCCATGTGTATGATTTTGAGGAATTTGTACTCTTTTGTGACCGTCTGCCATGAGTCACTTTGAGTCACCGTGTCTCAGTGCCTCACAAAAACCACAATTCAGAAGAAAACAAAGATCTAAAGGAAGAAATGACACCTTCAGGTTCAAAGGGCTCGAGCGCAGGGAGATGATGTGAGAAGCACATGCCGTTCGCCGCTCACATTTTCACCATGAGTTATGTAACATTTGTGTGCAGCCATCTATATTACAGCAAATGTGTGATGCTGCCATTTGTTGATTCGCAGAAACATGCACAAACATTCGTGATTGCCTTTGAGGAAGGTGATGCTGATGATGACCCAAGAGAAGGTGGGAGAGGAGGGAGGAGGAGGAAGATGAGTGAGGTCATGGTGTGACTTTATGCGTGATGTATTGCATGATTATTCAAGAAAGTAGTCATTCAGGTTCATTCCTTCATCCACAATTACAATTAGGCCGAGCTATTTTCCATCAGCCTCCCGCCACATGACATCATGTTGCCTGATCTTGAAATTAAACCATCAAGCCTACGGCTCATACATTGTGGTTCTAATGAAAGTAATCTCTCCTGAATTTGTCCAAGTTTAAGTTAAAAGAAAAAAGTAATTTAGCTTCTCAGCCTGTGTCTCATTTTGGACATGAGGCTCATTTCACACCTCATTAATCCCACTTCTACACCTCTTGAATGTGTAGGGTATTTCACACTTTTTAAAAAAGGTGATTGGGCCTAAAGGTAGATCCAATTATACTACATGGGCACTTTAAATGTCACTATGGAAACTCCACTAAACGCAGCGCAAATGGCACAGCACCCTGTAACCTACATGATGCTCCCTTTACTATATCCAGCCTGTATGTGAAGGATTCTCATGTCGACCAATTTGACCAGCAATTCCCCTTGTATAAGCTCGTTTATCCTCCTCGATCACGACGCGTGAGCCCCGGCTGCTGCCTTCCGTATGGGCGACCACAGGAGACAGTCATGAAATAATGACACAACTTACCCTTATAACAACCAGCTCAGATGATCTCCAGCAGTGAAAAGAAAAAATCCGGCTTCACAGATGTGTTTGTCCAAGGCAGCAGATGAGTGATTTGTCACATCATCATCCTGATAGCGGCGCAGGAATAAACGCGCTTCTTCTTCTTCCACCCCGCAGATGTTTTTAAGCCAAGCCCGGTGCTGTGGTATTAAATCTGGTCACTCTTGATCACACCGGCAGCAGAGGCAGTCCGGGTTGATGTGGCCGAAATGTGGCTGCGCGTCCGGTTCTCTGCTCCCCACCTACGGATAGAGCATTCCCACACTGCTCCATGGATCGACCCGGGGTAAGTTTTCTTCTGCCGGTTGTAGCCTAATTCAGTTTGGCGGAGAGTCAGCCCCGCCCTGGACTGGAGACAGTCTGTGGAGAAGGCGAGCCCGTCAAGATCACCAACCAATCGGTGTGTACACAGGGAGGCGCTGCTTCTCCCACTTAACGGCGGTGACTAAGCGATATCCTCAACCAGAGTGGGGACTGAAACCGGGGTTTAAGCCCCTCTCCATCTACAGTGATTCACTTCACAGTTGTTCAATTCTCCAGGAATTCCCCTTAAATTAAATATTTAATGACTGCATTTAAATTGTAATTAATTTAACAATATTTTACAATAATCATTTCATAATAATTTGGGGATCTGCGGTGAGATGAATGGGAGAAGGATAAATTTAATTTATTATTAATTTAGTCGTGGATTACTTTCAAAGACTGACGTAAATCTTTGTGAGGGAAAATATTTGTATGAAAAGCTTTTTGTTTTTATCAAAATTATCATGATCAATAGCAGTCATACTTACATCCTACTGCTCGACCAATTAGATTGGAGCACTGTAAAAACACACTGTATTTGTCAAATTACTCGTTATAAATGGCTTTTATTTTGTCTTTGCTATCCCCAGCCAGTTATCCACAGACCTATTTGATCAATATGGGCCGAATACTTGTTTTATGGCTTATGTGAATGAGAAATCAGCATGTAACAGCAACAACATATAGGCAGATTTCAAAATAAAAGTCTCAATGACATGCCATGATGACGCGATAGTACAAAAAGAAGGTGGTGCATTCCCATTTTGTGATTTGAGCAGCAGAATTAGTTTTATTATATTTGAATTGCTACATGTATTCTCAATAAAAAATTTTCTAAAAATGTCCATTTTATTCTAGTTCTTAGTATTTATTAAACACTGGTCTTCAGCACAGGCTGAAGAGAATGGCACACTGCATTTCACTGCATATATTTTATGAGCATGTAACAAATAAAACCTTTGAATCTTGAATCATAACCTGGAGATACAGTACCTTCTGGTGACTTTTTCCAGTAGTGAGCCTAGACAATACCAAATAATGAGGAGCTTCATCTGGTACAAAGGTGAATTCATAGACATTCATTGCTGACGTGTAGAACCTCATGAGTTTGGCTGTAGGTGCTGTAAACAAAGACCAAAAATCAAATACAATTGTGATGGATTTTTCACAAATGAGCGCACACTGTACAGAAAAAAGAAACTTCTTACTACTCATTTGAGGTTTTGCACTATGCATCACATACAGCACACTTGCAGGTGTGACCAGAGCTTTGAAATGTGTGAAAAAATCCTCCTCCCCTCTGCATACTCTTGTGAAATATGTTAATTCTGGGCTTATTTCTTATATTTTGGGATTTTGTCATACAAAAACCCAAAGTGGTGGCTTTTCTAACAACATCATGTAATCTGCAACACCTCAAAATCATATTTCAGCAAGCCTACCTGAGAGTGTCTGAAGCTGAAATTAACAAATATAAATACAGGAATGTTGATAAATACATTGTGTAAACAGGTCACATGACTATTACAAATGTATTATGTAAACCAGTCAGTTTTTAGACAAACCATGCAATGTTGCCACATGACACGATCACGATGATGATCATGGTATCACATGATATCCATGATAAGTAGAACAACCGCCCATGAACCCTGTTTGTTTCAGTTGAATTATACACGCCTGTTGAAGAAAGACCAATGAAGAAACTGATTGTCTAGTAATTATATAAATCCACCATTTTTTCTCAAATCAATGAGCATCCACAAACTGCATATTACACCAGCTTCATATGAGCCGGGGGTTTGGGTCAGCTGATGTTAATACGGCTGACTGAGGCCTATTAATTAAACTAAGCCTGAACAATGCCTGCATACACATCTAACTTCACTGCACGGTGTTGTTTAGTTAGTAAAGAACTGAGCATAGCAACACAGAAAGTAAAACAAAAGCAATAGTTAAGAATGTTAATGTAGATGTTAAGATATGTTCATACAACATAAAGGTGGATATGGTCACTATCCTGATCAGGGTTGTTTTTTTTTGGCTCCTGAGCTTGATCAGAGATTTTTAATATTGAGTATCTGCCAACCAAATCCAATCTAATAGCAATAATAATTTTTATTATACATTATATTTTAAATATTTTGCTGTGTGTTTATTTCTCTTTATCTCCAGTGTGAACTAAATACTGAAGTTCAGCTGCAGTTTTTAAACCAACAGCAGCACCTGAGAGACTTTGTTCACATGCAAAATGTCGCTGAAAGTCGTTTATAGTCTTTTTGCATCTCTTTCCGTCTGGGTGTCCTTCTCCTATTTAAGAGGGCTGAGGGTCCAATACATGTCTGTGCCCAGGGGCCTCACTGTCTCATACTCTGTTCATGAATGTAGATAGATAGATAGATAGATAGATAGATAGATAGATAGATAGATAGATAGATAGGTGAGATAGATTTTCACATCATTGTTGCTGAGATTCCTCCCATACCTGGCTCATGGGATTCTGTAGCCATGTCTTAATAATTAATTCACACCCATGGGCATTTCCAACTGTGAGTCACCTTGTGAGTCCAAGGCATTTTCACAGCAATTATCTGTGAGGCTGTATATCTATACATGTTGAATGTATAAACAAACTCTCACCAGACAGGCAATGTTCCTCTCAGGAGTCACTTCAGTTTTCTGGGTTTTAATAGTTAATAAATACATATACACACACATAAAAAAAAAAACAAGACTGCAACAAGTCACTTTGCTTTATACTGTAAAAGAGAAGATTTTCATTAGAGAAAAAGGAGCCCCTCTACTGCATCAGGTAATACACGCTGGTGCTCCATCTAATGAAAAGACCATTTCAGTGCATTCCATCATGGTTTCAGTGAAAGCTCAGATCCACCTGGGAATATTCTCCAGGAGAGAGATGGATGTTAGGAAGCAGAAGGTTTCTGAGGTGCTGACAAGGGGCACCAAGTGCGCAGGTCTCCTCAGATGAGGTTTCGGGGCACAAGCGGCTCAGGTTCCTGGAAAAGACTCCTTCATGGTTGCTTTGATGTACTTCTCAATTAAGACTCTCTCTACTGAATGTGGCAGCCAGTGGCTTTCTGCTATTAAAATAAATAACATAATATGATCCCATTTTTATGCTGACAGGGTGGACGATTTGTTTGTGTTAACAGAACACGGGATCATGAGAGTGCCTGACTTTTATATTCTTTACAGATTTACTGGAAATAGCAGACCAATACAGTTTTTTCCAATGGTGGAAGAAGTATTCAGGCCCTTTACAAATAGCAATAGGCCCACAAGTCTTGCATTCCAGATTTTACTTAAGTAAATGGACAGTAGTATAAACAGCCAAACTATTCCAAAGTAAAAGTACTCATCATGCAGGAGGGCCACTTCCAGAGTGTTATAGCATTCTATTATATTAATGGTTTATTAATCCTGGTGCATCAATGTTGAACCAATGTAAACAATTTGTTATACTGTTCAGCGGTTTAATCTGTAACAATACATCATATTTTATGATCTGATCACATGTTTTGTATGTAAAATCTGCAAACTAACTGTAAATAAAGTAAAATAAATGTAGTGAAGTAAATGTATGAAGTAGCATAAAATAGAAACACTCAAGTAAATTACTACTACCTCAAAACTGTACTGAAGCACAGTACAGTACTTAAGTAAATGTACTATTTCCCAGGAGCCCCTCCTTATTCAGCAACTTTATATTATTTGTTTGCCACAATTTCAGTTGGGGGATCTGTAAAAATTCACTGAAACAATGCTGTTCCTTAAGATATGTATTCAGCAGACATGAACGTACTTTCATTACAACTAACAGGATTCTCGCTACAGGGAATATAAGTGTCTAAAATGTGGTTTTGAATTTTTTTTAACACCTCCTCCACAGCTCCTCCACAGCTAAACACCACCAGCAGCTCTCCTCCCATTCAGTAAGTAAAATCTGTAGCAAGAGACATCCTGTTCCTTTTTTTTTTCTTCTCCTAATCGTTACATCAAGACTGCATTTAGTCAGTTCAAATGTGAAGGTAAATCAAAATGTATAGCAGGCACACAGCAGACAGGTCTCACAACTGGTCTTGTATGTAGTTCACAGTATGAAAAGCTGGAGCTTCCTCTCGACTCAAGTCTCCTCTTGCACCCACGGGTCTCGTCCCTGCCAGCATGACTGATAGCCACACTGCAAATCGAGCTGATTCAGAGACATGCTCCTAAATTTGGCAAAAGATAGTATTTCCACCACATGAATGAGTTTATCGGACTTCATCAACTCTTTTACATGTACTCAGCTATGTAAGGATCGTTCAGTGGCCTACCGGGAGTCTCTGATTGATATACCATGAAGTTGAAGTCATTAATGGTGAAGTTTCCCCTGGGACAGAGGAGGGTTGAAGCTGGGGCAAAGGCAGCAATTAGGAAGCGACGAAGGACCTGTAGGAGCACTCAAGGCCCCCTGAAGCCCCATCAATCAGACACAGATAAAAGGGTTGAGTGCAAGGGTAATGTTTAACCAAAAGGACACCGTCAGACGGTCCATAAACAGTTTCCTCTTTCTTCAACCAAGCAGAGAAGTGGAGGGGAGACCATCATTTCTGGGTTAAGACCACAGAGGTTTTCTCTCGTACATAGGTGACATGGTTTTCCACACTAAAGAAATATTAAAAGGGGGCCAAATACTGTTTACAAGCATGTGACTTCTTTAAGGATGCTTTTATGGGTCTATTGATTTTGCTACAACATGAAATGTCTATTCTGTCTGAATTGACGGCATTTTAGAGCTTAGTTTACTTACAGGAAAGACACTTTAATCCATGATGAAAAAGGACATGCTGTTAACTTAAGGATTTGTTTGCAACTAGCACTGATCACACAATCAATAGCTGGGCAGAGCTGAAGTCACTGAGTTAAAACAAAGTGCATGCAGGTTTTCATTCAATGATAGGCCACATACTGTGCATTACAGGCAAAAGGCAACCTACTGCACTGCTGCTAAATACCACAGCAGAAAGAGGCTGTTAAAGAAATCAAAGAGGGAAGAAAAGCTTTCGCTGTGTGGTCATGTTGAGTAGATTTATACTCCCTTGTGTTTGTGATAAGACCAGTAAGATCCTGCAGACAGCCCTCCCTCCTAGTCTGACTCAACGGTTGCTCCCTCTGAGAGCCACAGGTGTGAGCCGAGACAAGAAAACTGCTATCAGAGCAGACCAGGAAAGGTCAGGGGGCTGGAGGTTTTAGTGCAGGCTCGATCGATAAACCAAACAGCTGGAAGGCTGAGTTTCCGTCTTTTAATGATCTACTGCAACAGCCCTGAGACTGTTATTGATGCTCTCATTTATGCTTTAAAACTGCTATATAGTATTAAAAACTACTATGGGTTTATTGACTGTACGTGGTAGGTTTTAAAAGTAGATTCTGCAGAGTTGCTGCTGTTTCTCAAGTGTGTCTCTGCTGAGTCTCTATTGTCTATAATGCAGAACAAACAGAACAAAACCATATATGTGGTCTAGACAAATACAGGGAAAAACACAGACATACTGTACAGTAGACACATGCATGCATGGTATTCTCTAACCTGTGTTTATATACTTCTGTTAAAATCTGTGGGCATGAGATTGCAGATGTGGAAAAAGACAAACCTGTTTCTCCATAAGCTTGTCTCTGTTGTGCAGGTGTGTGAACTGGGTCTCACACGGAGTGATCCTCCTGCTTCCCTCTCCCAGTGAGGACCCAGCCACCTGTGCAGCACACACCACACCTCTGCAGCAAACAAGAAAAGAGACTCATGAATCATTCATTGTCATCAATTAATAATTAATCCCATCAAACACTGAGGATGCAGATGACTACCAGGTTCTGCCACTCATTGGCTTGGTAAGATGAATGTTACCAACTACAAAAATGATTTCAGTTAAAGATGCTGCTGGAGGGGTTTCTTGGAAGCCATTATGGAGGCAGTATTTGTATTTGAAGTAACCTACCAAGAGCTGATCTTTGTGTTTATGTTTTGGTATTTTAAAACTTGCATCGTTCAATCAATCTGATTTTTTAGAAAGAGAGAATAGGTAAAACAAGAAAACAATATAAGAAATTAAAAAATATTAAGAATGCAGCAATTCATAGTAAAAAAGGCCCCTAAAAGACTATTTAAACTATCATACAACAATAAAGCTCCTTACTGCCACACCTCGTAATGGAATGAGGATTACTGATATTAAAATCTGTTATAAATATGCTGATGTCAGGTAAACATTACAAATTTAAACACAGTATAAAACAAGAGGTTATCTCAGCAGCTCAAAAGCTTTGACACATTGTCCCTGTTTATTTACAACAAGGAACATCAGAGATGTCCTTTTTTAAATCATGACTCTCATATAAAAGAGACCGAGCAGTGAAGTCTCACACGGTTATGACTGCACTACTTAATTTGTTGATATGTGACAGTTTATCTGTTTGAGGACATTCATGCCACACTGATGCACAGAAGAAGTCAAGGAAAACTTTAAGCTTTTGACTTTTTTTTTCAAAGTTCCAATTTACTCAGGGACTTTTGCACTGATGGAACTGGCATTCATAAACATAGCAGGACAAAATAGCGATATTATTTTGGTGAATCCTATTTTAAGTCATGCGTTTCATGTAATATTTTGATACAGCCAGATATAAACCAAAGATAGCAATGACAGTCTGTCGCGGTTTTAAAACTATACACAGTACATGAATATATATTTACAGATTCATAAAAAGTAAGAACAATTTGAAACAATTTACTGTGTAAATTTTAATTTACATAAACCTTATCAAACTTTAATCAAAAGCAGGAGTTACTTCCTTTCCAAACACTGCATGAGAGCTATGAGAGGATATTATACCCAGCAGATCAACCCTTATTCTTCATAGGATTCTCTGACTCATGGTGTAGTAAGATATTTTCAGTCTGCCTCCATTCTGCTCGTCCATCTGCACACACAGATGAGTCTCTGGCGTCCCTGCTCAGCGTCACTATCACTGCGGTGACTGCTGGAGTTGAAAGTGATCCAGAATGCAACGCTACAGCCAAGCTGTGGCTGCTAAGATTATCAGTGGCAGCAACAATAAGAGCTGCCCGGCCCAGACCGCACCATCACTGCTGACAGGCAGTGGAAACACAGTCAAAGCAAACAATGGCCCGGTCCACCAGCCATGACAAAGTCAACAAGCCATGCCAGGACTGCTCTACTGAACATGCTCAGCAGATTTCTGTCTGGATCATATCCTGGCTCAATAAGTCAGTCCAGGTCTTTCTGTCCACAACTGGTTCCATTAGAAATACAACTGCTCTGATCCTGCTGTAGCATAATGTCACCTGCTATTTGTGAATAAGCAATAACAAATAACAATCAATAAGAAAAAATATCAATTTTCTCTTATGATTTAGGAATTTTACTGTGAAAAGTTTTGCTGTTTTGCCAAAACAAAAGCAAGTGTGAGAGAGGGTGCAATGACATCCAATAACGTGCCAAGCAAATATTTAAACTGGGAATTTTTATGGCACTTTTTTATGTTGCTGCAGTATATCAACTTACCCTCGATCCAATGACGTGTGCCCTTCACCTATTTCTGCAATGTCACACACACACACATATACACACACACACACACAAGGCTGCCACTTCACAAGTATGCTGCACTTTCTGGCACTGCTCCAAAGATCTGACTGACCGAAGGAGAGAGGCCTCTGTGGGGGTGGGGGGTGGGGGTGGGGGAAAACTAAAAAGTTTTCTTAGTAATATTGCTATCTGCGTTTCTATATTTTCTTTTTTCAAATGTATGAAATAAGGGGAAATTTCAAAACTCCTCATTATACTAGCATAAGAGAGTATACTTTTCGATTACACACACATTCATAAATAGTCATATCTATCACCACCCAACTGTTTTCTCATTGTGAAACACTTCATAGGTTTGAGGAGCTGTAACCAATTTCAAATGCCTGCTGCACAGTAAATACAATATAACCAATTTGATTAAAATACACTTTTAATTAAGGGTGGAGTGAACAACTGCTCTCTGGCACTAATGCACATAATAAGGCTTGGTCTGTGCCTATTTTGTAATCATAGTTCACTTTTGTTTGTTTCTTTCATTGAAAAAATACTGAGTATTTGGCGCTGATTATTACATGCAATGTAATGTAATACATAGTAAGATTAATCTAATTTAATGTAATCATCAATGCAAAAGTCTATTTACAGATGGGGCACAAACCAAACTGTAATATGCATTTTATCTGCGGTTACCTAAATGAGTGGACCTTCTTATACTGTAGGTAATTTTGCATATGCTGCAAACCTGATGAGCTAATGCGTTTCTTTAGGGTTCAGCTTTTCTGTTGGTGGACTTGATAAGTCAAGATAACCAAGAAGCTGCAGGAGGACAGGAGAAGGCATCCAATCAAACACAAAGGCTTTCCGGACTAAAGACAGGGATGTATCACAGCTCATGCTGCAGCTGAAGAAAGCTCAGGAGGCTCCGCAGAAGAACACTGCCAAAGTCCAGCAGGCGGAAGAACAAGGCTGCTGAACATCAGAACCAAGAAAATGCCCAGGCTGTAAAGAAGGGCATTGTGGATCTACCCTATGTGTAAAGCTGCAGCAGAAACTGACAGAATTAATGAAGAAGACCCTCAAGTTTGTTGTCTACAATGTGGGGAACAAAGCCATCTCCCAGCTGACAGAGTCTGCACAAGCCACAGAGATTGAGAAAGTCAATCTCCAGCTGAACAGCCTCAAATGCAGCTCAAAATGGCTGGAAGGGAGTACCTTCAAAGTACCAGTGGTGCAAAACACACAAGGATAAATAACTGTAGGATGATTAACTTGAAGAAGCTGTGCAGAACCAGTGTGGGCTGCAGCTACAAGAAGCTCAACAGGATGTCCAGAGGAAAATTTGGCTTTTTTTTTAACTTCTCTGCTTAATCTTATCGCTGTAGTGAGTTTAGTAACTTGCAGCTAAATATGTACATTTAAAATCCATCTATTTCAAACACAACATCACTTAATCTAATTGAAATATCTATTCATTTACGCTCCATGCATTTACCCATCTAATCGGTCCATCCATCCATTCTTACATCAGTCAGTGCATGCAGTCATGAGCTTTGAGATCAGTGCAGCGCTTCCAGACAAAAGCACAGCAAACTTGTACTTTCCTGATAAAGTTGTAATCTGTGGCATGGCACCATGTCACACACTGTTAGTCTTCCAGAAAGCCACATGGACCCGCAGTGCCTGGGGCCAAACTGGCGCCATCCACTTCCTGGGCACAGGCAGGCATGAGCACACCAGCTCTATTTATAACCTCTTATTAGAGTGGACTGTTTTCAAATGAGGCTGAAAAGATAAGACAGCAGCAGGAAAAAGGCCACTGTATGGGAGCTTTTTTTTTT